>JAMLFT010005367.1:0-17694 GCA_026544285.1 Pachyrhizus erosus | reverse complement strand
ACGTATTTTATAAAATTCAAATACTAAAATATTTTATATAAAATTTAAAAATTAAAAATAAAATTTAATGTCAATATAATAACTAAAAACATATTTTATATAGCTAGTATTATGGTTGATAAGATTACTTGTTTTTAAAAGGTCAACATAATTTGAAGCACAGGTTGGTTGTGACCCCACAAGATTGCAACTGCAACTGCAACTGCTTGAGCAAAAGCTATAAGCTTTTTGCCTTGTGTCTGAGATTGCGAGTGTTTATAGTTTTCTGTGTTAAGCTCCGCATGGAGCTCTCACTTTCTCCAACTTCACGTCGTGTTCCTTCCATAATTCCCACTTTGAATTCCCCTAAACTATCCACTAAGGTCACCACGCCCCAACCTTTCTTCGTTGGATTTTCCAAACAGTTCAACTCAATTGGGTTGCAACATCACAGTCACAGATGCTCCTCAAGGCCTGTTCCCAAGAGACATCAGAAGCCCAGTTTCATAAGGGTGTGTTTGTTGTCCCTTAAAGTTCCAATTTTGATTCCATTGCCTGTGTATTACTGAACAAAAAAAAAATTGATGGGTTTTTCTGATCAGTTCATGGTGAATTGGGAATTGGTGGGATGGGAGGTTTTCAAATTGCTTTTTGTTTTTTATCTGTTAATAATGAATGTCAGGAATGCCATTTCTTTTGAACATGTTCCACCCCCTGGTGTTCATGATTTTGTGTAAGGACAAGGTTTGATGGATTTGATTGTTCAGAAACCAATGGCTGTGATTGCTTCTTTGATGCTGACCCAATTATCCTTTTCATCCTGTTTTCAGTTTTTTTTTTAATTTTAATTTTAATTTTAATTTAGGGAATGTGCAACTGCAATTTGAACCTGTTCTTATGTGCAAATAAAGAAGTAACGAATATGAACTGACAAATGTATTCTAGACAGCAATAGTGTTAGTGGATTGTGATTGTCACTATGTTAACTAGATGTAAGTTAATATATATATTTTGGGGTTTTGTTATTATTGCATCAATTGAACTTGGATAATTGGGCATAGCAAATTTCAATTTAGCTGCGATTGCAGCCATTTATTATTTCATTAGTCACTTCGACTTCGTTATAGCTGACTTTATGTTGATTTAAAGGACATTTTTTACCCTACTTTTGGTTTTTGGATGATATTTTAGTCTGCTTTATCAGTTTAAAATGAAAAGAATGCTAGCAGGCCTGCACTGGAGTTGGAGCTGCTGGATCTGATCATCCATTTGCTGATAAACTTTTAGATTTTAAAGATGCTTGCTGGAGATTTTTAAGGCCACATACTATACGTGGTACAGCACTAGGTTCATTGTGAGTAATTTCATAACTTGCTAGCAACTGTTTGTTGCACCTTCATGCCAAGCATACTTGTCTGAAATTCATTTTTTCTTTGTATTTACAGTGCTTTGGTGGCAAGAGCTTTGATTGAGAACACAAATTTGATAAAGTGGTCTCTTTTGTTCAAAGCTTTCTCTGGTCTTTTTGCCCTGATTTGCGGGAATGGTTATATAGTTGGCATCAATCAAATCTACGACATTGGCATTGACAAGTATGAAGCAGACATATAAACAACTGTCTTATGACTTGCTGTCTTCTGCTTGTTCTTTTCCTTTCTGTGTCCTTCCCATTGCACATTTCTTTCAAAGTTATACTATTTTTTTTCTTGAATATGCTTACTGCACAGTGATTTCATTTTCAGATTCTTTTGCTCTAGTTCTGAAATTATTCCCGTGGTAGTTAAATGTCTATCTAAATAAATCCAGATAGTAGTGTTAATCTAAGTTGGTCTTATACTTTTTTTTCAGGGTAAACAAACCTTATTTACCTATAGCTGCAGGAGATCTTTCTGTCCAATCTGCATGGTTCTTGGTTATATTTTTTGCAGCAGCTGGCCTGTCGATTGTGGGGTTGAACTTTGGGCCCTTCATTTTTTCTCTTTATGCACTTGGCCTTTTCTTGGGTACCATCTATTCTGTTCCTCCATTTAGAATGAAACGCTTTCCTGTTGCAGCATTTCTTATAATTGCTACGGTATGATATCTCTTCCTTTCCTCCCATTCTTTTCAGTACTGCAACAATTTGTTAATCTGTTCTGTTTTTTATTTATTTATTTTTGGATAAATTCAGTTGGCTATTGAATTTTAAGTATTTGTTGATATAGTTGAAAAGATTAACATAAGAATCTTATGCAGGTACGAGGTTTTCTCCTTAACTTTGGTGTGTACTATGCCACTAGAGCTGCCCTTGGACTAGCATTTGAATGGAGGTGGGTTAGAGTTTATCATTTGTTGCTTCATATCTGTAATTGGTAAAGTTGAACAACTGAGCTCATGGGTGGCTGGTGTTTAAATAGAGGCTAACTGGAGAGTGTACTAACTTAGAACTTTTGATGCTTCAACCAAGAGAATAATATAATCAAAAGCATAAAATATATAAGGTAGAGTTGCTAAAGTGAGGGCAACTGTGATTATCCAATATTTTTTAAGTGTCTGGTTTATATTTTTGGAGCTTATTATATATTTGTTTTTGTATCTCTGCCTGCAGCTCTCCTGTGGTTTTCATCACAACTTTTGTAACATTATTCGCATTGGTAATTGCTATAACAAAAGATCTTCCTGATGTTGAAGGAGATCGCAAGTAAGTTTCGGTATCCACTTATATATATGTTCAGAGTATAAAGGACAATCCGCTTTCACCCTTGAATTTGGTGCTGTATCTAATATGGATTTGCATTTCATAACTAACTTCAGGTATCAGATATCAACCTTTGCTACAAAATTAGGAGTTCGGAACATTGCTTTCCTTGGTTCTGGCATTTTGCTGATGAACTACATTGTTTCTGTTTTGGCAGCAATTTATATGCCTCAGGTGAATATAAACTTGCATCATGTGCCAATCATTTACATGAATTTCTTTATTTTTTCATTCATGGAAACAAAATCTTATGTACGTTCTGGAACTGTTGGCAGGCTTTCAGGCGTTGGTTACTCATACCAGCTCATACGATTTTTGCAATAAGCTTGATTTACCAGGTTTGTTAATTGGATTAATAGCTGTCAAGGATGCCATTCTAGTTTAAGAGGATTTTCATAAATGTTTCAGGCGTTTTCTCATGTAATCCCACCATTCCTCTACCATCCACTCTGAATAAAATATATTTTGTTAATTATTTGTGTTTGTTTAGAGAAATGGGGGCAACTATCGAGTTCTGTGTTGTCTGAAATTTCTTCCGAGTATAACTTGGATAAATTTGTTCTTGAAAAATTCAAAATGTAATATTATTTCAGTCCTCCGTTAGCAGACACATTTTCTGTGACTATCAGATTTTTTATTTTCTTGTACAGTGTGGGGGAGGGGAAATAAGGGGAATTAAAGAAGATTTTGTTAGAAAAAAGGGAAAACCTCTAAATTAAATAAAGGAGAAGAGTTCTGTGGAGCCTGCATTTTATATTCACAAGGTTGTTGAATCATTCAGTGTATTTCATGAAAGTTTTCCTTCTTTGCTCTAAAAGTTGGTGTTAGTATGCGGTTTGAGATATTAGTAGACTGCTCAGTGTCCACTTTCTGATTTGAATGAAGCCCCAAAAACAGAATGTTTACAGACAAGTATAACAAAAGAGAAAGATCCTCAAAACTCTTCCCCCTCCCATCTAACAGTATAGCTTTACTTGTTTTCAACTTTGTAATATTGGATAGCATAAAATTCAACCTACTGTGATCAAGACTACAAGTCCTAGAAGATATCTCTGGCACCATAAAATGTAGTATTTTCTCAGTATACAGCATTCTTAAGATTGTGGGGCAGGGTATGCAGATTGGAGTGTACTGTAACTGACTATATATGCTTGTTGATATTATAAAGCAAAGCATTTACCCCCTGTAGTGTTGTTGAGATTTTGTCTATCCCGTGCGCACAATGTATGCTTATTGGGACCTAAGTGCTATGCAGAAGATTCTTGTTTGTTGCTTTCTTACTGTTTCTTTCTTTCTCCAAAATGTACACAAGTTGTGAAAATGCCAAATAGCCATGACTTGTTTTCATATATTTCAGGCACGGATATTAGAACAAGCAAATTATACCAAGGTAATCATTTATATCTTCTGTTAGAAAAAAATTATAGCAACTTATTAACTGTTTTCAATGCTCAGATATTGGACCTCAATTTTTGTCTCTTGTAACATAACAACTACAGATGACATGAATCAGTTCAACTACTAATCCATGCTATGAACCTCCTCATGGCACATTAGTTAATATCACGGCCTATTGGTTAGGTTGATTGATACAAATTTCATGCAAATTAGTTTTATTATATTTTAGGACAGGATGACATCATTATGTGAAATTGTAAATTGGTTTTTAGATTAACAGTTTGCTTGTTTTGGCAGTTTCCACTTTATCCTTTTTTGGCTCTATTCAGAGACAGATTTTTTGTCAGTGGAATATGAATAGTTCAATACTTGATTACTCTAGGTGGCAAAATATATTGACCATTTCTTTTTTCCAAAAAATATCTAGACTCCCACATCAATGATTTAACAGTAGGACAAAATCATTTTTAAAAATTATTTTGTATAAAGTTTTCTACCATCTTTGCTAATTTAAGGTTCTATTTGGATAATATTTTTCATAAGTACTTGTGTGAGAAGAAAATAAAAAACTAAAAAGAATTGAACTTCTCTATTTGCTAAAATCAACTTATACATTGTAGCTTCTGAATAAGTTAAATTAAAAGAGTTTCTATAAAAGTTAAGTATATAAGTTGATTTTATCTTATACAAATTTTACTTTATTTTTTTTATCTATAAGTGTTTGTAGAGAATTTTATCCAAATAACCTAAGTGTTGAACTTCTCATTCCTTATCTTTATGTTTTCCACCGTTGTTTAAGCTGCTTTTAAAATGTCTGACTGTATTGTGCAGGATGCAATATCGGGATTCTATCGATTCATATGGAATCTGTTCTACGCTGAGTATGCAATATTTCCTTTCATTTAGCAAACCTCGCTACATTTTTCTTGGAAAAAGGTGCACCCATGCATAGTAGAGAGACCTTCTTTGTTGTATTAAGTAATAGTAAACTAGCTATTATTATTTTTTAAAATAAGTATTGTTGTATATAAATGGGTGATACTATATGCTTTTTCTTTGATGAAATGTCATAACAAATTTCATAATGTTACACTGACAATATTTTGTTTTGTTTTCACACCTCTACGCTATTCTTTGTCGAATATTTTTAACCATCGGATTTTTTTATTTTTATTTTTCAAATGTATATGCAATGTAGTTTATGTTACAAGCATGCATAGAAATGTAAAAAGTAAAAACAAAATATTGGTATGTTTATTTGGGAATTTCCCCTTTGGGCTATAGGCCTGATGTCAAGGATGGAGAATTTTAAATGGGACGTTTTTTTCCCACATCACATAAAATTCAAGTGAGACTCTCTTTTCTATTCCGTAAAAAGTAATTCAGAATGTAAACGTAATCCAGAATGTAAAGTATGTTTTAGATTAACCTTTTCGAAATAGAAAGGGGTGTCATTTGAATTTTATGGAATGCAGGAAGCATGAGCCTTTTAAATGAACCATGTAGTTTCAAGTTTGTTTCTCCCCAAAAAGTATATCTAAGTAGAACTAGGAAATTTGTGTATGTTTTATCTGATATTTGCGTTTAAATGTGTCATCATCTAGGATGTGATCTGTTGATCTTTGACTGAATAAATAATTTTGTCATTTCACCTTCACTAGCAGCAAGAATGGCCGAACATTTTTTAAACCACATGAGATTGAAACAAGTCAAATAATCACAAGGAGCATCTCTATGAATTCCTTTAGTACTTGTGTTTTTTTTTTAAGTTGGATAAAATTAATTTAAATAAGAATTAATTTAAATATTGAATATAATTGAGATGCATATATAAAATTAATCCCAGTCAAGAACTTTGAAGTGAGAATGTAGTGGCTGACTGGCTTGCCAACCATGCCCAGAAACAAATCAACCTTTTGGTCTCCAGATTATTAAGAATCCTCCTCAAGGATGTTGCTTTGTCTTAGATCATGATCATGATGTTTGGGGCATAGCTATTTCATGTAGAGTTAGATTGTAGTTTTGTTGTTTTTTTTGTGTCCTGGGCCCTCCTTAATACCCCCAATAAAAATTTTAATCTCAGACACATTTTACATTGAAATGTATTCACAATGAAAAGAATTAAATTTTAGCTATTTACCAAACAAGCACTAAACTTGATATTACTTGATTGCCCCTTTAAAATCTTTCTCCGTTTGAAATAAATACTATTCTCACAAGCTTTTCAATATTAACTATAGAATATTTCAATTACGATTGTTTAATTTAAGTAATTAAAAGAAAGTTTTGTAACAAGAAACTAGACAAATTTTCATACTAAAAAACTTAACAGTAATTTGTTTGGTAAAAAAAGTAATAGAATGGAAAGACACTCCCAATATTAGTGAAGAGAACACTAATAATATATTGAAACTGTGAGTAGAAAGACTCACCTAAAAGATTTTTGTAAAGACTTGAGCCGCAAGTAATTCTATGTCATTATTTCAAGAAAAGTATAAAAGAAAATTAATTTACTTAAATTTTTTTAATGCAAATGCCTCGTATTATTGAATCATAGATAACAGCATCATGAATACACCCTGCAATACAATAAAAAAAATTGAAGGCTAGCATAAAATCGAGATGCTCTTGCATTGATTACTATGAAGATGGTGCATGCACAGATTCATAATGAAACCAAACTCAGTATTAATATGCTGTGTCGAGGCTATAGCTTCAGTGAGATGCTTGCAGTGAGATTGAAATATAACATGTTGCATGTGCATGTTATAACATGACCAGCTTCATCCAGTATGCAGGCTGATATCCTAAATTTCTTCTCTTCTTTAAACAATGCAGCATCAACATTACATTTTTTAGTTCCAGAAATAGGTGCACTCCAACGCTGAAAATTTGAATGAGTAATTGAAATGGAATCATATTCAGTTGAGAGCTCATGAATGTGCCATTTATGCAACGCTTGGATAGCTAAGTTAATTTACTTGTATAGAAGTATTATAATTAATAGGTAAGATGGACAATAATAATAATGATAATAAAATGTTGTGAAAAGAAAATAAAATATAGCAGACTTTTTATGTATGGATGACTTAAATAGAAATTAAGTGTACGTTTACAAAGGTTGACTGCTCCGAACCTTGTGGCCTTTACTAATATTAGATGTTGATGTGCATATTATGCACGAATCTTAAATTTTTATCAAGAGAAAAAGTTTAACGGTAATTTAAGATATTAAAAGCTAGAAAGAGTAAGTAAATGAACTCACTAGCTTCAGCCCAGCGGCGAGGAGTTTAGGCAAATATACATGTGATCTTCGATAAAATATATAAAAAGAAAGTAAAATAGTTATTTTTTTGACTTATGTTTTTAATCTCTAAAATCTGAGGTGAATTTAGTTTTGATATCCAAAGAAATTATTTTAATCTATTAGATTAAAAAAAAATACGATAATTTTTTAAATTTACGGTTTAGAGACTAAAAATAATTTTAAAAAAATATTTTAGTTTATTAAATTTAGTGTTTAGAGATTAAAACTGTATTTTTTTTTAATTAAAAGAGTAAAAAGATTTATTTATTTTTTAAAATTTGGGAACCAAAATTAGATTCACCTGTGAAAAATGAAATTGCTTTCATTACTGATAGCAAAGGAAGGTTAATAGGAAGAAGAACATTCGTGGTTCCATTGGCTACTTACTTGCAAAAGCCTTTTAAGAAGTAACGTGTGAAGTTTGTAAGGAAGAAAGAGAAATTAACAGGTGAATAACCGCAATAATGAATGCTTAGAAATGAAAGAGAATGCATGATTTGATAGAAGAAAGAAAGAATTGACAACTAAGAAAAAATGTTTGTGAAGGAAATAATATTTTCACAGTATTTTAGAAATTATACATTATAAATGTATTGTAAATTTAATATATTACATTTTATTAGTAGATGTAACCTAATTTTTTTTAAGTTAATATTTTCTGTCCAAATATAATATTGTCGAAGAATTTGGTTGATTATTTTGATGGGATTTTTTTAAATAATATTTTTTTATTTAAAAGATTCGAATTTGAAATTTTATTTAAGAGAATCAAATTCAGTATTACTTTTTTAATATCATATTGTTATTTATTTATTAAAGAACTAGTTGCTTGAAGGTAATATTCTTCTTTTATTTGGAACTATCGTTTATAAAAGCAGCTATCGTATAGTGACAAAAAGTGCAGATGTGTATAATAATTAATATTATCTATGAAATTTGAGATTTGCCTGTTATGCTGCCAACCATTGCAACTTACAATTCTATCATCAAAAGCATTCATCACCGGTTCTTACTTTAATTTCATTTTCACTCATGCAAATTATCAGAGTACTTCATGATGTATTCTAAAGTGCACCTCTATCACTCAATTCCACTTCAAAACTTAGAGGCAGCTATTAATATATACATTGCACATATCTCCAATCTCAATCTAATCAGTGTATTTCTTGATAGATATAAAAGATTGAAAACACTCGGTTACAATTTTGGTGTTGGTACCAAAATAATTTAATATAATCTTACTCTACCTATTTCATTTTGTCTATTTCCTCTTCATGTTATCAAATACAAGATAAATAGAGTACATACTTTGGATTGGAAAACACAAAGGTAATCAGCATATCCGAGAGAAATTTGCTGCATAACTATACAAGTTATTAATAATTTGCAAGTTGCTATTATCTCAATCTAGCTTGGATGAAAGAAGCCAATAAGACTCTCTCCTCATTTGGAACTAGAACATAAAAAGTTCTTTTGTTCCTCATGCATCACATGACCTACAAAAACTATGAATGGAATCAAAAGCATTGCAAAAAGAATTCCTATGTCATTTTCTCAACAGAAGTGACACCCCTTAATTGCTACTTCATCCTATGTATTGTCAGCTTATACACTAGCTGCATCAGGCACTTGGAGCATCAGCCAAAGCAGGTGGAAAAGCAACACGAGGGCTGAAGCGAGACAATGGCAAGATCCAGGGCGATGGAGCTGTTGTTCTTGTCCTTGGAGATAAATTTTGCTGTTCCAGAATCAAAGACTGAAGCTCTAGAGGGTAGTCTCTCATGCAACCAATTCGAGGGCCTGCACCTGTTGTCCATTTGGTAGACAAGTGATTGGCCAACTGATATGATTTCCTTCCTTTGTGTGAATCTATCCTCTTCATGATTTTCTCCTTTGGAATTGGATTTTCAGCTTCTTCTTGTTGATCTTCAACAAACATGTTTGATTTGGAAACCATGAATTCCTCCTCATTTATAAAAGATTCTTCTGCTGTCTCATAACCACAGTCTGATACTGCATCTGGAGAATAAAATGTGGTACGTGGACCATTTTCTTCCTCTCCAAAAATTTCAAGCACTGCAACTCTTTTTGGTATCTCAAGTTTTGCTATTTTCGATCCTAGTCTTTTGGACAATCTTGACAAGGGTTGTTGAGAGGTTGAATCAGCATTGGTATCCTCATTTCTCAAGTTGGGCAGCTCTTCGGCTAATGTGTTGGAACTTTCGGTTTCACTGTTTGGAGGTTCCATGGCCTCTGAAGGATTGTCTCGGAGGAGATCTTGGTTCATTTTGGCTATGTCTTCTTCATCTGGATTTTTCTGGATATAAGAAAATGACAATTAGCTGATTTTCTGTGCATGATGTCATGACTAAGGTTAACAGCTATCTATAACATAACTCTAACCCAAGTAAACTAGTATGAGATAATTGTGTGGAGTTATGTTAATCTAGGAGTTTAATTTTCTTCAGTCATGTAAATGCTGAATGGAAATTTGCATTAGATTGACAGATGCTATCTTATAGAGCAGCAAAGTCACCCCTTAGTCATTTTTACCTTTACATCTGTAAGATCCACATTGTTCTCCTTAAGGAATGACATGAATTCCTCAAAATTCTCTTCTGTTGGGAGATAATGCCCACTGTGAGGCCAAACTGCCTATGAAGTTGAAAAAGTCTACTGTTAAACGGCATATAGAAATTAAAGGAATACAATATCTAATTTGTTATGAAAATCTTGGGTTTATGTCCTTTTTCATACCTTAAGAACACCATCCTCCACCACTAATCTACCAGCAGACAATGTGGCTCCCCCTGCTAGAAAGCTTGAGTGTTGAAATGTGCCTTTGTTCTTCAGCCCAACATAAAGAGTCTTGGATGTACTAAGTACAAAAATCCACTTTTCATCTCCTGTTGTGACAACAGGTTTCCCACTTTTCTTGTACACGAGCTTCCCGTTCTGAATAACTACTTCATAATCCATTCTTTCAACCTGCAAAAGAAACAACTTCTGAAATTACTTTTACATGTTGCTTGATGGTTAAGCTATGTAATAGCTCGGAGTTTTTCTCTAAAATAAAATATGATTGCCTGTTCATAACATGAGATTGATCCATGTTTAAAAAGAAGAAAAAAAAAGAGAAATCAAAGGGAATAAGAAACTCACTGGACCCAGATACTTGATGCATTGCTGCTGAAGTTTTGACCTAGGACATATCTCAGAAAGTACTTCCTTGCCATCCCCAACATCAAGCCTACACTTGTAGATTGATTTATGCTTCAGTTTGATTGAAAGTTACTAGTTAAACTGAAATTGAAACTTTCATTCTGGTTTCAATCTTACCAATAAAAGAAAGGCTGATAGCTATCACAACGAAGCCATTTGACATAATAAAATTGAAGATTATGACCATAGCGATGCCGGGGGTCAATCTGTTAAAGTTGAAAGCCAGTTAGAGAAATTAGCATTTTAATTTGAACTGTCACTTGAGCTATGAGACTTACTGCCTCTAGCCAGTGCTGCAAAGCAAGTTTGCGAGCCCTCACATCCTTAGATAGACCCTTTCCAACCTATTAAACACAAAAAGTAAAAACAAAATATTACTCTTTGAACCCACAACATCTACTTATTATAATACAAGTCATGCTAGAACTTACCTTGGCAGCTCTCTTTCTTGCCCTTGACCAACGTGAAACAGCTGTCTCCGGTTTCTCAATGTCAAAAAATGATATAGAACTGCGCTTCAGTTCAGCAAAATCCAAAGCCTTCCACCTATACATATGAATTTAATTCAGTAACATACGCAAGATTGTGAATATCTTTGTGTTTGATAGAGACCACAGGCACATGAGTTATAAAAGCTTTTTTCTATTCCCTTCCCTTTCAACTTAATTTGAAAGTACTCTATAAGTCTAAGACTCCTAAATCTAAAAGTGTACACTATCGTAAGTTGCCATTGTGGTAAGTTCTTTGACTTTTATAATATTTATAATAATTACCTTAAAATTATACCTATCCTAATTTTTTATTAGTTGATAGTACAAAAAATTTTAATTGACTGAGGAAATAACAAATAAAATGGACAATGTTTCATGCAAATACCAATTGTGTTTACCCAGGTACATGTGTGGAAACTAACCATCTCTGCTCTGCAAGAACTGCACAATCTGCAAGTTGCCTCCTTGTTCTAAAACTTTTGTAAACTTTCTGCAACTTCAGTGCAGCTAGGTCCCATTGACTCTGTGACTCCAGCAATGATGAATAGAAGTTCTTCTCCAACCAGTCACTACAAGTGTCTCTACTCTTTGTGCTCACTGGTTTACCAAACAAGTCATTTTCCATCTCTGCTGAAGGAGATCTTAAAGATAGCGTTGTCTCCAACTCAACCGATCCTTCCAGCATCATCTTCCCTGCACAATTCGATTTCTTTAAGTCAAGTTTTGAGTCTCATTCACTGAAACTAACTGATCAGAAAATATACTTCATAACTTCGCATTAGAAGTTGATACACCTCAAGAGAAACTTCTGTAATACTGTACAAATCAACTAATGTACAAGGTAAGGTTTTCCTCATTTAATAAGTTGCTCTAAATGTAACTTTAAATTAACAAAATTTAAGGAGTTCAATCAAGTTAAAAAGAAAGAAGAAAAGGCAGGATAAAGGCACAAGGCTTGGAGCTATGCTTAGCATTTTATTATGTGTCGTAGACATTAAGATTTTCAAATCTTCACCTATAAAGGTTTATGAACATCTCCATAGACTCTCGGAATTCTTGGTCCTTCATAGAAAGAGGAAGGAAAAACAACGGACAAACGGAAATAAATTCCAATAAAATTATTTGCATTTAGAAATCTTCAAAGCAGGAGGCTTTGCATGATAAAATTACTAGCCCCATAAGCATTAATCAAATTTTCTGTTTCTATCTTATCCAGCAAAAACCAAAGCATGTATTGAGTTCTACCGGTCATTAATTAAAAGAAAACAAGTTGTAACAATAATTCCGTGGAACTGTTACTTTAAGAATTGATACACATTACACAAAAGATTGTCAGTTGCTTCAGAGTTCAGACAAAAAGAAATCTCCAGAAAGAACACTCATTCCAAACAATTATGGTATATAGAATAAACAATCGAATCTTCATATATCAATGTCAGTGAATGTCGTAAAAAAACATTTGAAACATTATCTAACATTTCAGAAGCAATAATGCATGAGAAGAAGAGGGGTTAAGGCCTAAGGGACATTGTCATTGTTGGTATAAATCAACAATAACCCTAAAAAAAGAATGATCAGATTGTCCTTTATTCCCTTAACAAGTTTGTTGCTCAAGTGGTCATACTTTTAAGGCATTTTTCTCCTCCCTTTACCCGCACTCAAAACCAAAAAACAAAAGAATGACATGGTTGGAAACAAACCCAAAAAAACGCAACCAACATGGAACATTTTCAATTACAAGAACCAAAAACCATTGTCACATTATTACTCTCCTTTCCAATATGTTTGAATATTAAATTACAATGAGAACATCCTAGGCCAACACCATATTGGTATATACTAACAACAACAACAATGTTATTGTTATGAAGAAGCATTAGCATACCTGAATATGTGACAGTAGGACCAAGGGAGAAGAAGGCTCAAGGAGGTGTTGGACGCAGAGAGAGAGAGGGTTCAACAACAAACAAAAGGGTGGAGAGAGAAAATGAATGTTAGGGGCAAAGAAGGAAGGGACCCCAGAAAGGAAGTGGCACAAATGGAGGTGACAATGTAAGAGAGAGAGAGAGCGAAGAATGTGGGAAGAGAGGATCGAAGGAATGTGTGAGAAGAACGAGGTTGACTTCTTTTTTCGGAGTTACAGGGTGGCTAGGTGTATTGCTTTCTCTTCCTTGCAAATGCTTAATGCAAACACGTTATGTTATGCTATTCTTGCACCTGCACCAGCTTTATATATAGAAAATAAGAAAATAAATTTGGAAAAAAAAAAAAAAAATGAAAAAGGAGTTTTTTATGACATGACCGTGGAAACACTAAATTAAAAAGGTGGGTTTGTTTGGACTTTGGAGTTTGGAGTGAAGTGAGACATCCAACCTGGTGTCTCTGACTCTTACTAACCCACATGGGGTTTCCTTTAGCCTTTTTCTACAAGGATTTGCATGGTACAGTTCAACAAGTTCATTAAATTTTTTTTATTTTTCATTTTCATTTTTTCAATGAAAAAATATATATTTTCTAATATTTTTATATTTCTTTCTTATAATTTATATACTATTTATTTTTGGTAGAAACCATACTTATCTTTTTTAGAAGGCAATTTTTTTACATTTGATAAGTCGAACTAAGATTATTAATTAAATTATAACAACTTTATATTATATTAGCTGACTTACATGCTTAATAATAATTAATGTATATTTTTATTAGTTAATAAATTTTACTTAAATTTAATATTTAATTATTATAATTAAGTTCCTTAATGTTTTGGACTCAGTTACATTTTTATCCTTTATTATGATAAATGTATAATTTTTATTTTTCAATATTTTATTTAAATTTAGTCATTTAATTTTTTAAATTATTACAATAAATTAAGTAAACAGTACGTTATGCTTCTTTTTAAGGTGTAACATTTTCATTTAAGAATATGTTACATTAATTATATACTTGCAAGAATTAATTATACATAAAAAAATATAAAAATAAACCTTCTAAAGAAAATATATTTGTTAAACTTATCCTTATTAATAAAATTTAAATATCTAACAAAAGTCATCTATTAATATATAGATATTATGAAAAAAAAATACTTGCTTCTTAGACGTCACGCTTTCAATTGAGAGAGTGGCACTTATATAATTATAGAGAACTTTAATTATACGCATTTTTTTTCTAATTATATGTAAATTCTTAAGTATTACCTTACATTATAGTATTAAATTATGCTTATCGCATTAGAAAAGTGTGACACAATTCATGAATAATTCAATCTTTTAAATATGTTGATCAATTTTTAATTTTTTTATTATGAATAAATTTTTTTATTATTAAACTTAAAAAGAAATTAATCTTATCTTAGTTATAAAAGATAACTTGAAGTGCAAATGATTAAATAGTGTGGTGCATAACTAATGATTAAAATAAGGAAAATCCTATTCACTTGCTTTGTTAGCACGTAAAAATCTCTTTATATGTATATAGATTACTCCACTGTCGTTACAATGACTACATGATTATGCTTCTGAGACTGTTTTTCTATAAAAAATATTCCGTTCTTGGATAGTACGTGGGAAGAAAAAATTGAACAACTATTAAATACAATGGGAAATAAAAAAAAAAAAAAAAAAAGGAAAAAGTAAAGGTATAATATTTACTTCTTTTCCATCTCCCCTCATTAATTGAAAAAAAAAAAAAACAGAGTTAAAGAAGTTTGCATTACGGTGATAACCATCATATATTCCAAATGAAATGTTTTAGTATGATATATTTTTAGCCTGCGTTTAATTTAAAGTTGAGTAAAATTGATTTTGAAGCATATAATTAATTTTAATTTGTTGAATATGTAAGAAATATCTGTATATAAATTAATCTGAACTACTTACTTTTATTAGTAAACATATATTTTTCATGAAAAAGTGTGATCGCTGATTTTCAATTATAAATAAAGAAGACCTCACACCACCCATTCAACAACCGTCTTCGAGCGGTGCAATCATTAATATTTTTACTCTAATGAGCAAAAAACACATTAATTAACTGACATAAGTCGAGCATGATTGAGAAGAAATACATCCTAAAATTATTTTGAAGAAATTAAATTTAAAGAATATTATTCCTCAAATCACAAAGACCCAAACATGACTCTCATATCAAGTTTCCTAATATATATAATGCTACAAGTGATATTAAAAGAAAATAGAGCGAATTAGATTTTGAAGAACGTAGTACATTAATTATAGGAATGAAAAGCTCACTAATGTAGTCGAGGAATGAGATTATTATTAATTAATGAATGAATTAATGAATTAATTAAAGATAACCCATATAGCCCTTAGTCAACATAACATTTCTGACAACAAAAAACGTGGAAGATTAATGTTGACAGCTACTACTACTACTACGTACGTACTTTTAGTATGTACGACCAATGGTACGGACCGACCATCATAAACACACGCGTCTTGAACAACAGAACTAGCTGGATGATGATGTTACACTGTTACTAAATATTCTTTTTCTTTTTTAAGGTTGGTGGTGGCCGTGTACAACTATAAGGTTTGTGACGGAGACAGGAGTAGCTACTAAAGTGCGTGTTTGTTTTAATTTATTTCAATAAAATCATTGTTTTATATTAGTGTTTTTTATTTTTTTTATTTTTAAGTTAAACATTCTTAAAGAATGTAGCAAAGATGGTTATTATCGTTGAAGAACGATCAAATTTTACTTTCAAATCAAATATTTAAACGGGAGTAAAAAATTGGGGGAGGGGAAGGTGGGTGGAAATGGAAGAGTGGTGTGTTCATATACATAAAATTTTTCACATCTTGACCTAAACATAGTCCACCACTAATGATATTTATATGTACAACAATTAATAAAGTTGATACCCTCATTTAATTTTAACATTGATAAGTGTCAATATTTTATATAATATAGATAATTTTTTTCCTTTTTCTATTCTCTCTCCTCTCTATGTTATGTAATAGATATTGTTTTAGTTGATAATATACCCTCTTTCTCTTTTATGTTTTTATCCTTTAATTGAAGTGTGTGTTTTTTATTACAATGGTATTAATAAGAACTAAATTTAAAATTTTGTCAAATCACTCAATTCTCCTATACTAGATTTATAACATTTGAGGTATTAATGTGAAGTGAATGTTGATATATACCGGATGAGATAATAAGTAGCTAGAGATGCAAGAATGGAATTTTATAATTAAAATTGTAACTTAAAAAATTAATTAATATTGCTTATATATCAATTAGATATATTTACTCTTCGGTGACTTAATTAACATAAAATTTTTCATATTTAAGTGTGATTAGCTTTTAATAAATTTAAAATAGATGACCTATTATAAAGTTTTATATTGATTTGTGAACAAAAATATCTTGTATTAATTTGTAGAGATAACTATTAATCTTAAAAGCAAACATATATTACTGGACTAACTGTATTAATAGGTATAATTAATAAATAAAGTGTGTATTTGTTTGAATTTATTTTAATAAAATAATTATTTTTTAATTTTTTAAAATTTTTTAAAATAATTGATTATTTTTTAAATTTAAATTTTTTTAATATGGACAAACATAAAATATTATTAACATGATATAATTATAATATAATATATAAAATTAATATAAAATATTTATTTTAAATTAGAAGATAATGAGATTTAAAATTAACGTATTATTATAAACCAATAAAATACTTGCATACCTATTAATAAATAAATAAAATTTAAAAATAAAAAAATTATAAAATCCAGTTAAGATTACTCAGTATATTTGTATTTTGTATGGTACTTAAGGTAAATATATGTCTTTTGGTAGATTACTCAAGTAAATTAGAAGTGATAAAATTCATTAACATTTAACATAATTATATATTCAAGGTCAAATTCAAAATTATAGATTAAAATTGAAATATCTCTATATCAACTAATCTATGAGTTTAATAGTGAATAAATAAATATATGAATGTCTAATATGAACAGAACAATTATTTTAAAATGTGGTATTTTCTAAATTATAATATTTTAAAATGATGTTACCATTATTTAATTTCTTTTATAAAAAATTATTTAGATGACGTTTGCATTTATGTCATTTGTGGCGGGTTTGGTTTTATCTGTTGTTTTTGATGGTTCATCATAACTATCATTTTTCTTTTTCTTCTGATATAATGATTTTCATTTCATATCTTCCATAGCCGTTAGGGAACACAAGATTGAAAATGCATTCAATTTTTCTTTTTCATCGGTTAATCACCAAAAAAATTTCAACGCGTTTTTTTCTTTCTGCTACTGCCGTCGAATTCCAACCAAACACAGACACCGACGCGATTGACAACAGGCTTTGACACGGGTGATTGAGTTTTTGGTATGTACACGTGTGATTAACTTTGGAAAATATTTTTGTTTTTAATTATAAATAGAATTTTACTTTTTATTTTTAAAGGTTTGTGTAAAAAATAAATTTTTGTTTTTATATATATTTTAAAATGAAAAATAAATAAGAATAGTGTAATGTTTTTATAAGTAAAAATAAAAATA
>JAMLFT010005366.1:0-17694 GCA_026544285.1 Pachyrhizus erosus | reverse complement strand
TATAAAGTAGAATATGATTTTAGTTCTTGTATTTTAGATAATAATTAGCATTAGTCTTTATACTTTAATTTTGATCGATATGATTTTTGAACTTTAAAAAAATAATAATTTTTGTCTCTTATTATAAGTATTTTTCACTGTGAGAATGAACAAAATCATTATTTTTTTAAAAGTTCAAGAATTAAATTGATCAAACTTGAAAATGAGAAACTAAAATCAAGTTTCAATGAAAGTACATAATTTGAAAACATATTTTATCTTTTTATTTTATATTATTATTTCTTGGTGGACTGGATTGCCAACTTATCTAGCCAACCTACTTTTTTATTTTTTTTATTCAATCCACTAAAGTGTCACTAAATGGATTATGTTAATATTTTTAACCCATTTTATCATTACAAGTAAATTCGTCTAATCTTATTTTGATAGAATAATGGATTGGATGAGCAAAGTGAGTTGATTCACTTTGTCACCCTCATGCAAAACAATTATCCTCGATAAAGGATGCTCAAACATAAAACTTACATAAACACTTCTACTTAGGGAAGACAAATTTAAAAGTATACTAAAATGAAAAAAAAGAAAGTAAGTTGATATATATAAATTATTGGTAATCATGTTAATTTTAAGAGCTCACCTAAGAATTATCAATAGAGATACTTTTACTAAAATTTATTTAAGACTTAAATACATTTTTGGTCTCTTAAGTATTGTAATTATATAATTTTAGTCTCTTAAATTTTTATTTAATAATTTTGGTTCTCTAAGTATTGTGATTATACAATTTTAGTCCATTTGTCAATCTTTTGTTAAAACAAATGACATGACAGATGATGTGCCATTAATGGATAACATATACATGATGACATGACATTAATTGATGGGGATATTGTTGTGTAGGTAACATGGCATGATGATGTTACATGTGAAAATAGGAGAATAAATGGCTAAAATGTAAAACATAAGATTAAAATCTCCGACCTTAAATTTCAACAATAATACTTAATCACTAGACTAATATATTTCATTAATATACAAATCAAAATTATAATAAAATATATACTTTCAATGAAAATCAAAATTACACATATATTTACTACTACTATATAAAAAATTATATATGTTATTAGTATTAATAATATTATTGATAAATTAATACTAATAACATTATTAATAATATTATTTGCATATTAATATATAAATTAATAGTTCAATAAATATAAATACAAATATGTTAGAAGAAGATTAATTGAACATATATAATATAAATATAGAACATGTAATTTGCATATTTAAGTTACTAAAATTTATTTTTGATCATATATTTTTAATTAATTTTCTAAAATATTTGTATCATGTCAAATATATTTGTATTTTCTTAAAATTATATTCTTGTATACTTATATTTATTAAATTATTAGTTTATCTATAAATATATTAATAATGTTATTAATATTATTAGCATTAATTTATCAATAAATTATTAATATTAATAAAATATACAAATTTATTTATTTAGTGATAGTAAATATATATTCTTTGATACATGGATGCAAATTGTAATATATATAAATTAAATATGTCAACAATTATATAGTTTTAAAATATTATGAAAATAATAATATATTAATATATCAATAATATTTGTAGCATTAATATATCAATAATATTATTAATACTAATAACAAATATAAATTTTTATATGGCAATAATAAATATATGTGCAATTTAATTTCAATTGAAGGTATGTATCTTAGGACTTTCATTTATATATTAATGAAATCATTTAGCTTAGGACTTGTCTGTTTTTTATTTTAAAAATTTTAAAAACTGAAATCAGATTTAGTTTTGAAGTTTTAGTTTCAATTTTAGTTTTTAAAATTTTGTTGTAAACTGAAGATAAATAAAATGAGTCAATCGTTATATCTTATTTTGTTTCATTATGAAATAATAATAAATAAAAATAACTAACCTAATAAAAATAATAATAAAAATTAAAAATATAAATTTTTACAAAAAAAATATATATTAAAGTTATTTAATATAAAATAACACAATCACGACTACAACAATAAAAAAATAATATTTAATTTTTATTAAATAAAAATTACACATGAATAAATAATAATAACATTAAAAAATATTAATGTGTTGGTGATGATGTTAACAATGACAATGGTGATGGAGTGGAGGTGGTGATGATGATAGCACAATAGTGTTGTTGATGACGACAACATAGATGAGACATAGGTGACAATGGTAACAAGGGAAGGAGTTGGTGATGATAATGGCAATGAGCAATGACACAATAATAAGTCCTGATCGGTGAATGTTCATTTCTAACACGGATTATGTTATTGCTAGTTAATATAATGTTGTGTTGATTTACTTATCTAGGCTATAAAACTGAACATTTTTCTCTCATCTTCTGCACATCATTAATGTCATTTTGTTCATTAACTTTATTTAACTGTATTCTCTTATAGGACTATTAAAAGAATGGAGCTCCCTTATCTCTTATTGTAACATAATAACATATATACTACATTGACGAAATTTGTTCATGACAAATACCATATTTAGACTACATACAACAATTTAATTCTTTATAATCATATGCTCATTTATATTTACCTTTTCATTATATGCAAATAAATTATTGTTAAACTAATTTAGAGTTATGATGATTAATGTATTGGTATTGATTTCTATTTGATATTATGAATACTAATTTTGATATTGATGTTGATTTTGGTCCTATTATTTTGTATAAAGTTGGCGTACATAATTCAATTATAATTTTTGTAATTTTTATTTAATGAAATCCATGTTGTCAATCAAAATACATAATGAAAATATTTCTGTTATGTGTTGAATTTAAAACATAATTATAATATGTTTCCATTATATATCATAAAATAATACACAAGAAGTGTGTTTCCACTGTGAAAATACACTACAGAAACACATATCCATTGGGAATGAATGACATACCCATAACACAAAGTAAAAAAATTTTTATTGTGTTATTGCATAATGGAAACATATTTGCCTCAAGGGTATTAAATAACAAAAATATATGGGGTGATAATAACAAAATTTAGGGTAGAAGAACAGAGCCCCTAAAACAAGATAGAGAATAAGCCCAATTAACTTTATGCAGTTTGATTGGGCCGGGCTTTCCGAATGGAAATGGTGGAAGCAGAGAAGGGATGATACAAAATTTAGGTAGAAAAAAATGCAAGAGAAAATCGCCTGAAAAGATGAAGCTGAAGCAGTTGGAAGGCCTCCTTGGTGGTCTCCAGCAGTTCCCTCAACCCAAGGTTGCTCCTTTCTCTCACTTCTCTCACACTTGCCAATATCTCTCTTTCTTCTGTGAACTATAATTATAACATTACTATCGGACACTCATCACTTCCTTGTGGGCTGTGGCATGCAGGTGGAGCTTGAGCAGTACCCAACGGGACCCCATATCGCTTCTCGAATGCTTTTCACTGTGTTCCCTTATTCCCTTTATTCACCATCTTTCTTGTTTCATTCTTTCTCTCCTCTTTCAAACTTTAATCATCAAATATGCTAAAGTTGGATTCTTTTGCCGTATATTATGTCCATCATGTGGTGTTGGTTAATGGGTATTTTTTATTATGTGCTTGTTGGTGGAGTTTGGACACCCTAGTATATGCAATTGCAGCCTGTTGGTTACACTTGTGTGATGTGATTGTAAACATCTAGTTATGATTCTTGTTGGTAACAATTTTAATTGGTTGTAGGGATTAGGGAAAGATAGGGAGGGTAATTTAGTAAATTAATCCGATTGTGTGCAAGTGTGTGGATTTGCAAAAGATTTTGGAAATAGTTTTTGCTTTGTTAGTTTGAAAATAGGTTATAGTAAATTCCACTTTGTTAAAGTTCTGTTTCCTTTGGTTTATGAGAATCAGGCAGAGAATTCTTTTGGGGATGTGAGTAACAAAGTAGTGGCTGACTTTGGATGCGGTTGTGGTACGTTAGGTGTTGCGGCTGCACTGTTGAGTGCAGAGTGAGTTGCATCTTTCCCTGCCTTCTTTTTCTTGGATCTTGTTTTCCTTTTTATTTCTCATTCCCTTACTTTTTTAATGTTACCTGAATCAGAGCTAAGATTAGAATCACATTATGGCTATTCTAAAATTTTGAATTTCCTGCTTTTTAAATCAAATATTAAGTTCCAAATTTCAAATTCATGTTTAGTTAAAGAGTGTATTGAATATTTTTTTTTCCCTTTCAATCATGTAGTATGTTTTCATATTACTGTATCAAATATTCTCTTGATTTTTCTTAGCGTTGTTCAGACACGTTCTCAGCATTGACATTGATCCAGAATCTCTTGAAATAGCATCTCTTAATGCTGAAGAACTTGAGGTATCGTCTTTCTGCTTATTATTGTGGTAAATGAGTGTATATTTTAATAGGTTTTGTTTTGTATTTGTCAAGTCTCTTGTTTGAGGGAAAGAGTAATATTTTTTTTTTATATTTTGAATATTGTGCATGAAAGTGAAATATGTCAAATGACAAATATTCAGGTCAATGTATTGATGTTCTAATAGAAGAAGAGGATGTGAAAATTTAGTATGTTCTAGATGCAATAAAAATAGTTCTTTTTTCTTTTTATCAAATGCAATAATTATGTTAAAGTTGGCTACTTATAACTGATGCATGACATTCCTTTGTTATTCAATTAAAACTGCAGCTGGACATGGATTTTATTCAGTCTAATGTTTTGGACTTGGGGTGGAGAGGTATCTTTACATATCATCTTTGTCTTATGATACCATAACATTGTACAAGTTTGCATCTTCACTCATGAAGCATAACCTTCTTTTTTTTGTACATGATGCATAATCTTTATCTTTGAAAATTTTAGAGAACAGAATCTAACCAAGTTTATAAGCAATTCCACTTTGTATGATACCAATTGATTCCAAGACACACAAGCTTAGAAATAAATTTTTGTCTATTTTTATTTCAATTTATCAAAAGCTTTTTCTATGTATAAGGTGTTAGGTTTTGTAGGAAACTTGTTTATGTGTGACTCTAGTGGTTTAACAACACTTACCTGGGATTACATTGTATTTGCACTTTGCAGTTGAGTTTTATGGACTTAAAATTATTCTAATCATGTAGATCATGGCACTTAATATTATTATTTGCATTTTGAAGCCACAACAGTTTGAAGAAAAGGTTGTTGCAATTTACCGATCTCTTTCTCTGACCCCCCAACCCCCCTGTTTTTTTTTTCTTTTTCCTTTTTTGCTCTCCTAGTTGCTTCTAATTGTGTAGTTTATATGTCCTGAATCTATAATTGAGAGTTTAATAGATTAAACTGTGTTTCTGAATTGGGTCCTTAATATCTATAGTAATGGGTATATTATTTGTTCATCATTTATATGATTCATAGACATTGTTTGCTATTTATTACAAGTATTCCCTATATCAGTGACTTGTTCTAGTAGTAGTTAAATGAAATGACCGTGTGATCTAGTCATTGATTTAAGGGGAAAGCTGACAGAAAACAAATTCTAACTCTACATTTTATATGTTGCCAAAAATTGTCTCTATAACAAATTCATATGGTTATCTGTTGTATTGCCTCTAGGTTCAGTTGTTGATACAGTTATAATGAATCCTCCATTTGGTACTCGGAAAAAGGGTGCAGATTTGGATTTTCTTTCTGTTGCTTTGAAGGTAAGCAATAACATCAATGCTAGGTATAAATATATGATTGATGGGAATTTTAATATTACCCATGTACCATATATTGCTTTGTCAGGTTGCTTCTCAAGCTGTTTATTCCTTGCATAAGACTTCAACAAGAGATGTAAGTTGTTATCTTAAATTCTAATCATTAGATATTGTAATTGAGTTCTGCAAGTCTGATCACATGGTTTTTGACTTATTATCTCCTTGCATCATATTTAGTTTTTTTTTTTTTTTTTTTTTTTTCTCGCTGAAGGTATATCCAGTTGTTAGTTATGAACTTTCCCATTCCACAAGGATGCCATTAGTGTTATTTTCTTGAACCTTTTCCACTTGGATTTTCACTAGTGTGGCATCATTCTATGAAGCTTGTTCTATACTTCCTCCCAGTTATACTTTTGCATCTAGCTTGCATTTCAAGTTTAGGCATAACATTTATAAATATATGTTTTTAGAATAAAATAAAGATTCATGTTGCTGTATATGAAATTTTAGCAATAAAGTAATTTTGGAAAGCAATCATTCTTTTAATCATTTATGTTTTAGTGAGATCTGGTATAGCATGACTAGGTATTATACTTTTTCACCCTAGACTTCATATCCTTAAAATGATTCATTGATTTAGTAATTCTCCTTGAACTATCCTCCTTTGTTCATATGTTGATTTATTGTTAAATACATATATATATACATATTTAGATACAATTCCTATCAAAGCATTTTATAAGTTTTACTCACACAATTAGAAGCTCAATTCTGCTACAATATAGTAAATACAACAACCACCAATGTTTTTTTCACTGATTGCTTAGTACTTCCATGTTTCATTAATGCATAAGCATGAAGTCACATGTAATCTATAATTCTGTGTGGCTTCTCGACAATATGATATGATTTTCTCCCCATTTGTGACAATATCATGTTTTCAATTTTATCTTATTGCAGCATGTGAAACGAACAGCATTAAGGGATTTCAATGCTAGCAGAGCTGAAGTGATATGTGAGGTGAGTAAAGTTTACTTCATATTTGATGTTTGAGACTTACAATAAAGGTTAATTTTTTTTCTGTATAAATCAGACATTGTTTTTGCATGATAAAATGTATATCCTATTCCTATTTAATTCCTTGTAACGAACACTAGACAAGATTACTTTAACTATTGATGACAGGTTATTGTAACAGCTCTAGTTTACTCATCAGACTTCTGTTAGGGTATCTGGCCAAACTCAATATTCTACACCTATAATACTTGAACCACTTTCCAGATTAATTGAACGAAGTGTTTATGAGTGTTATTTCTAACATCATGTGATGAGCCCATGATTCTTTCGTGGGCTAGGTTTAACTTTGATTTGAACAGTGCCCAAATTCTTCCATTTCATTTAACAAATCTACCTGCACAGTTTTCTTATGCAGTTATTTGTATAGTAACCATAGTGCAATTTTCCTTTCTCTTACGGTTGAAATATATTTTTATTTTCTTGCTTTGGCAGCTTCGATTTGATATACCGAAAATGTACAAATTTCATAAGAAGAAGGAAGTAGATATTGCTGTGGACCTCTGGCGTTTTGTACCAGCAAGTCATCAAAGCTTAAGTACTTGATGCAGACAAGGATATTGTGTATTGGAATAGATGATAAGATTGCAAGTAAAAAGAAAATTTTGGGGTACCTGAAAAGAGTAGAAACCTTCTCTAAGTAGTAAGCTTTTGCACGTTAAATTGGGTGATGCCACTTCAATAGTTGTGTATTTACTGATATAAGGATGAAAATGAGTAGGGTCTTGGTAGAATAGTATACTACCATTTGCATATCTGGCAGTTTAAAAAAAATTCCGAATTTAGACTTATACTTATGTGGATAATAACTTAAATTTGTGTCCTTTATTGGATATCTAAATGTCTATATCTTTATCCATATTTTAATTATAAAAAATCAATAATTAAAATATTGGTTAAAAATATAACAGTAATTAAATTAAAATTTTATTTAAAATATTTTATAAAACATAATTGTAAAATATTACAAAAATCAAAATCTTATTTAAAAATATTTTACAAAACATAATGATAATCATAAAATATTAATAGAAAACATTGGAAAAATAAACAAATAATTTAATTTTTAATTAAAAATGTGATTTATTTTTAAGTAAATAAAGATTGTGATATATTTTTATAAAAATATAATTTATTTTAATTAAAGAATTTTGATTGATCTTAGTAAATATGGTAAATTAAAAAATGTGATTGAAATCCCTATCATTATTATTGTTATTATTATAATAAGTGTAGGTATAAATAAAGTTAAGTACTAATATTTGTGGATAATTACGATTACTGTGTACATACTTAATAAGTGGATAATTATCGTATTTGTCATTTGTCATGGGTAATAGTACCTACTAAATGCATATCCTGTCATGCCTACAGTCAGCGCTGTCTGCTTATGCGTGTAGGACATCTTCCTGAAGTTGGCTATAATGGGTTGTCTGGTTATGATGAAACTTGGTGATGTTTTAATAATCCATTGCGCCAAATATTGTACGATCTTGTTATCATAACCGCAAGACGAGGTTATAAAAAATTTTACATAGCTCCACATATGGAGCATGGGAATTTCATAACCATGTGAACCCTTAAGACAAGATATAACAATTCATAGTGAAACACTCAATTTGTGTTTTGTTTAATTTGTTTTTATCAGCATTAAGAGTTATTTTGAAAGAGATTTTTTCCTGTGAAAAACCAATTCCCATAGATGCTCTAGATTTTGTTGAGCATATTATCCGTCTATTTTATATGGACGTATTTAAAACAAGTAGAACATCTGGCATAGGATGGCATGCCAATTTGGACATGACATGAGAACTATTTGCTTCTCACAGCAACAAATGCCTTCTTTGACTTTGTGGTTGAAGAGATCATAGAAGCACTTGGAGATTGGAATGCCAACTGGCTTTTCCATGGCAAGAATGGTATTAATGCTATCATTTGACAATTAATTCAATTATAACATGCAGTATTAAAAAAGATTGATGATTTACATGAGAAGTAACGAGTCAATAATTAATGAAACCAGTATTCAAAATTTAATGAAACTTGAAATTCAAAAATGCATCGACTAACTTTTCAGCATACAAATTGTAGAGAATTAACACAAAATTTAGTCCTCGTGTATCCTCAATGTAGATACAGATTAGGAAAATGTGTCCCTGCCGATTGCACATTTGGTTATGATGAAGAACAAATTGCTGTTTCCAACATTGATCTCTCCCTGCTCCCATACTCTTCCATATGCTTTTTGTAACACTTGTATGGACTCCCCAGTTACCATTCATGCTTTATGGCACTTATCCTAAAGTTACGTTGGTACTGTTGTTTCTTTTTCAGCTGTCTCGCCAAGCGTAAAACGAACAAAACGGCGCACTTTAATGTTCTCTCCAAGTGCAGCTACAGTTTGCTTCACCAAGTCTTTCACTAAAACACTGTCATCCTTAATAAAAGGCTGCTCTAGAAGAGCAAGCTCCCCAAGCCTTTTTGAGACCCTTCCCTCAACAATTTTTTCTCTGATGTTCTCTGGTTTTGAAAGAAGGTCCTCTCTCTGCATTTCAAGTTCCTTTTCTTTGTTTGCAATAGTCTCTGGAATATCTTCAATGGATACAAACTGCACCTGTGGGCTGGCCACAACTTGCATTGCAAGATCATCAACCAACTCCTTGAATTTCTCACCTCTACCTACAAAGTCAGTCTCACAGTTCACTTCAATTAGAACACCTATGCGCGAATCATGAATGTATGAACCAATTCTGCCTTCAGCTGCTAGCCTGCTGGATTTCTTGTCAGCTGTTGAGAGACCCTTTTTTCTGAGGTATTCTTGGGCCTTTTCAAGATCCCCTCCAGTTTCAGCTAGAGCTTTCTTACAATCCATCATCCCTGCTCCAGTTTCTTCCCTCAATTGCTTAACCAATGAGGCTGAGACTGCTACTGTTGATTGCCTGCAGCAAAATGTTGAACAATTTAAGATTTGCTACCACCTTCCTTTTTCACGAGACTTGAATATGTGAATTCTAGTTTAAATATGTACAACTGAGTTTCACACATGCCAGTGAAGTAACACCTTAGGTTACTTTCACCTATGTCAAGAATAATTCAAAGACAACATGTGTGTGTGCATGCCAGGAAGATAGGGGTAAACACGTGCCAGAAAATATAATATTAAACATATTGATGAAGTATGTAGTCTTACACTACTTTATTAGATTTTGAAAATGAGTGAGTAGTTTGAATTATTTGTAAAAGGAGAGTACAACAGGAAAATGCTAGCCATCACTTACACCTTCTGCATATAACTGAGTCAATTAATGCATAATTTAATGCCATCACCAAGACTGTCTCCTTTGGAATAATTGTGTCATTTATACCTCCTGTTTTTGAATCTTAATGCACATTCCAGTAACTAATCACCTAGGTTTAACAATTTAGTTATTCGATAATAAGAAAGATCATAGAACTGCTTACTTTGGCTCAGTCTCCTTGGCTTCTGCAACTGCAGGTTGCTGTTTTGCTGGTGAAGGTGCTGGTTTTGCTGCAGTTTGTGCAGCTACTTCAGCAGCAAAATCCTGGCTTTTCTTCTCTAAACCCTCTCCAAGGTTGAACCGCACATACCTCTTAACTTTAATATTTTCTCCAATAGTAGCAATAGTTTGCTTGACCAAGTCCTTTACTGCTACCTTATCATTCTTAATGTAGGGCTGTTCGAGCAATGCCAGCTCCTCAAGTCTTTTTTTTATCCGCCCTTCAACAATCTTTGCTCTTATCTGCTCTGGTTTTGTCAAAAGATCTTCTTTCTGCATTTCTATCTCTTTTTCTTTGTTCACAATTTCCTCGGGAACATCTTCAGTGACAAGATACTCCACCTGAGGGCATGCAGCCACTTGCATGGCTATATCATCAACAAGCTCTTTAAAAATTTCACCTCGGGAGACAAAATCTGTCTCACAGTTTACTTCTACCAAAACACCTATCCTGTTATCATGGATGTAAGAACCTATCCTTCCTTCAGCAGTTACCCTGCTTGCTTTCTTTTCTGCACTTGATAAGCCTTTTTTCCTAAGGTACTCTTGTGCTTTAATAATGTCCCCACCAGTCTCTGATAGAGCCTTTTTGCAGTCCATCATTCCAGCTCCTGTTTCTTCGCGAAGTTGCTTCACAAGTGCTGGTGATATAGTTGCTGCAATCCAAAAAACAGGCACAGACATTATACTATTAGACAACCTATGTAAGAATGCAAAGAAAAGTTGATAGGGTGGAAAACCAAGAAATATCAATGAACATAAAGTGTTGTCTGTAACGATTGTCATAATTGAATCCCCCAAAGGCAATGCCATTGATCTACTTGAAATTGCAGCCCTGCATTGGTTAGTCCAACTCCCAGTGGCCATATAGCAAACTTGTTATATATATAAATAATATAAGAAGATTGAAAATGACAAGTATATAGATTATGCAATGTGCAGTTAAACTATATAAATACAGCAACTATAATCCATGTATAAATTCAAGTCTCGCTAACATACTTCAGTTTGATGCAGAAAAATGAAATGAATTAATATGAAAATCAGATGAAATTAAAACCTTTACTCGAGCCTTCTCCTGAAGTAGCGCCAGTTTGTCCATCAGAATTAGATAAACTGCTAATTTTCTCAGATGCAATTGCAACCTCTTTGTCTTCAACTTGTGAGGTAGAAGAATTTTCATTCTCTATGGCAGGAGTTTGTATTTGCGCTTCTTCTTTGGGATCATCAATGGAGGTTTTTATTACTTCAGTGGCAGAACTTTCAGGAGAAAGAACTTGATCAGTTTCTTCTGTTGCATCTGTTGACAGAGGATTAACAGTTCAAGAACATTAATTTGTAACAGTAGATGAAAAAAAAAAAAAAAGGAAAAACTCTGCTAGTGAGAAATGACTATTACAAGTAGGTCAATTGTTTCAGTTACATAAAACTATTTGATTGGGATCACAGTGGAAATGAAATTGATGCATCAATATTAGGGAAACTTGCTAGCAATTCTCATTCGTTAGCCAAAATGAACCAGGCAAATAGGAATTAAAAAGAAATTGAAGCATAACCTTCATTCAAGCTTCCCTCAGGAGACAACTCGCTACTTTGTTCACTCAAACTAGTATCACTGTCATCGTTCTCAGGAACAGCTACAACATCATTGTCTGCTTGTAATGCAAAGAAAATATTATTTGATAAATTGGAAAGCTCTGGTACATGCATCTAATTGCACAAAATATGTTTGATTTTAGACTTAAAATCTGTATTTCTATATGTATATATAAATTAGAAAGACAAATAGACAGATAAATTTGTATAGCAGAAAGAGTGGAAGATTGACTGAACAGAACCTGCAGTTTCTTGTGGAGCTGGTGCACTTGATGTAATATCTGATTCTGTATTAGTATCATTTTCACCAGGGCTAGGTTCAACTACATCACTGTCTGTTAGTACTGCAGCTGCAAATTCTTCCATTGCATTAGGAGTTTGTGATTGTTTTCCATCTTCCGTGACAATTTGATCAGCTCCACTTTCTATTACATTTTCATTAGCTGTTTCAGCAGGTGAGTCAGTTTTCAAATCGTTTGTTGTGACATCTGTCTGAGTAGCTTGCTCAATTGTTGGATTTACAGTAGATAGATCCTCTTCAGGGGTCAAACTTCCAGAAGCTACCTCTTCTTCCTTCTCAACGGCACTATCTATACCTGGTGTTGGGCTAGAAACATTGCTGACCTGGTTACTTTCATCATCCACAATAGCTGTTGAGGAGTCATTCGTTGTACTGGTTCCCACAATTTCAGAAATATCATCTTCAGCAATTTGCTTCACTGCAGAGGGAACATCATCTGTCAACTTGCTGCTTTCTGGTTCACCCTGCACATCAGGAACTTCCAATACAGTTTCCCCTTGCTTGACAGTTCCCTTAATTTCTTCCGACGTACTTGCAGTTGATGGTTTTTGAACCTCACTCTGAGTTTTCTCCCTCTCATCCAAAAAAGAAGCAATATCCTTATTCTTACGAAAAGCCAACACAAAAGGGTTTGTTGCAACATGGACAACCCCTTGGTTAAATGTTGAATCCAAATCTGCAGTATATTCCTCCTTCATAGTCAACGTTACTTGTCCTCTTGAGATACGCAAAACTCGTACATTAACTTCTTGACCGACCTCCAGCGTAGTGTTTCCCATAACATTATCAAATCCATCATCAGGTTCCTCAGATACAGGTAGAAATGCTTCCTCCCCTTCAGGAAGTGATATAAAAGCACCGCTCCTAGCCAAATTCTTCACTGAACCAACCAGTTGCTGCCCTACGACAAATTTTGTGCTTTTTGTCACATTATCTTTCTTTGGACTGGATTTTGAATTGTTCCTCTTCCCAGGTCCAGCTTTCTCTGTCCTGGTGGATGCATCTTTACGCTGCTTACCAGTGTCAGCATTTTCACGCATGGAGAGAGAAATACGTTGAGTTTCAGTATTCACTTCAATCAGCTTCACCTTCACTTCTTGGCCTACAGAAACAACACTTGCAACATCCTTAACATAGCTATCACTCAACATTGAAATATGAACAAGTCCATCTGTGAAAGCACCAATATCAACGAAGGCACCAAATGGCTGAATAGATTTCACTTTCCCAGTAAAAGTTGCCCCAGGTATCAAATCCTCATTCTTTACTGGAGGCATCTCACTTTTCCTTGCAGGTCTTGAACGTTTGGCTTTAGCTAGATCAGGGTTGGCATCAGACTTAGAAGATGAAACTTCACTTATTCCAAGTTCATTTGAAGGCATTTCACCAGAATCATCATCTGCAACAGGTGGACCTGGTTCCTCCACTGCTACATCTGTTTCTGTGGCTGATATAGAGGTTCTAGACTTCTTATGAAAAGAGCATATCCTTTTGTTTTGTGGAAACACTCCACTGGCAACAAATGAAGGTAATAGAAATCTCCAAGATGATGATCCAGGTTTTACAGTCCTCCTTGGCAAGTTGAGTCTTGTTAAAGTGTTATTCTTCCTTGTTGAATAGGTGAATCCAAGAATAATAGAAACATTGCCAATAGAGCATGGTATTACAGGATTCATGCTGGCTTAAATTGTAAAACTTGAGTTATATCTTTCAGAATCAGTTAATCTTTGTCACCTTTACAAAACATACGAAGGAGATGAACATCAGTAAGAACTGAGGTAACAAGGTTTCTACCTATGTGGCCACTATATTATGATATAAAATAAGGACAATGATGGACAAAAATCACTTAAATTTTTCAGCCAGCAAAATTTTAAAAATATACAAATCACCTTACATAACCTGCACCATATATCAGTATCAATGTTCACAAAAACATCAAGCATAATCACATCTTTTACAAATCATGAGTAAATTCTTGACTGCATTGCAGCTGAAATGACTCCATGATAACTACCCCACATGAATTTTACTGCAACAAAGACAATCAATGAATCAAGGCTACATGACAAATCCTAGGAGACTTGGTATATCAGGATTTCCATTTAGTTTAGTAGGGTAATTAACATCACAAATGCAGTTTTTGATGATATAAGAATCTGTTTGGTTTGAGAAAATGTTTTATGTCTTCATTTCCAATTTTCATTAATAATTATAAAATAAAAATGTCATGTTTTAATTTTTTACTATTTTAAAAAATCTTACGCCAAACAGTGAAACGAACACCAAAATTTTACCATTTCCTTATGTTTGAAATGTGAAACAAAGTGAAAACAAGGTATTTTTATTGTAATTATTAATTAAAAAAAGAAAATAGAAACAAAAAAATGTTTTCTTCAATCAAAGAGCATAGTTTTTCTTAAAACTGTTTACATGATTGGTTGCTTTCATCTTATTGGTTTATTCATACATGACGTTTAGAAGAATTAAAAGCTCCAACTTTAACTGTTTCACCTTGTTCAAAATCCAAAAAACATTGAGTTGTTGACTTTCAATATCTGGTTTTGACAATCCAACTCCGACATGTTCAGTTATCTCCTTTATGTCATCAATGTTAATTTGAAAATAACAAAAACACAAATTATCAGCCTGTGAAATTTGGCATTTCCATCAGAATCTAACAAGCAGCATTACATGATGCCACACCTCACTAGTTACAATTACCAAACACAATTTGAAACCCCCATCCCACAAATTATATAAGAGTCTAAAATGTAAATCAGGCTTACAAATTGAACAAAAAAATAAAATAAAATAAAATGAGAAAACAAGTCCTTTTAAGTTCATTTCATGGAAATACCACACTAAACATTTACATAATTGGCAAGGCCATGAAACCCCATAAGTCCTTTTGTAAAATTAACAAAATTAGCTAAGTGAATTAAGTTGCAGTTTGCAAGGGAGCTGTTTCAATTTCAAGGGCAGTGTGGAACAAGAATGCTCCGAGGAAACTTAACAGCATAAGAATTGAATCCAAAGTTCAATTAAGCAATTTCAACATAGTACTATAAATTCCACACAATGATAAGAAGTAGCACAGAGAAAACAACAAACGACCCATCATAGTTTGAAGCAGAATATGTACCTCGGAAGCTTCAAAAGGCCAAAAAAATCACAGAAATTTTGGGAGAAAAAAAAAAGAGGGAAAATGAAGTCTTTGGGGTGAAACACGAAATGGGTATAGATGATGAATGATGATAGACAGAGGGTGGTAGTGGAAGGAGGGAAATGAATGGCAAGGCTTTAAATCCTTATCTTGAGCCAACGTTGTTATTTCTTGTCTTTGGTTCCAAATGCACCGTGAAGCTGCTAGGCTGACTCGGCTTCGGCTTCAGCCGAATGAGCCACACTGATCAGTGAGCCGTGAAATTGGGCTTCATTGCCCAAATCCACCAGCCCATAGAAATCGTATTTACAACTGGGCTTAGCTGCTTAGGAGCTGAAAATCTATATTCGGAAGTATTCACGTATTTTGTCAACCGAATAAGGAAAAGTATTCACGCATTTAAATTTTGTCTTCTGAAATTTTTGGGTATATAAGTAAATTCTTAGGTGAAAACTCTTATTATTATGAAAATAATATATATATAATTACAATCATTAAATTAAAATTGACAGTTTAAATTGTGTATTTAATTATACATATAATGTAATTTTTTAAAAATCTCATGTAAATTTATTTAAAAAAATTACGTGAAATTTAAAATTAATTATGTAAAAGAGTTGTTTTTTAATTTAATGAAAATTGTAATTTTTATCTAATCGTCTTCAATTTGAATAAAAAAAAAAAAAAGCACGTGCGACACAAGGTGGTGTAACAGCGAGCACAAAAATGAATAAAACAAGTGAATAGGTGCAACAAAGACTCAAGAATCATGAGAGTAGGGACACAAGAAAGAAAGAAAGAAAGAAAGAAAGAAAGAAAGAATCGTAAGGTTAGATATAAAAACTTAAAAAACCTTTACGTTGTTTTCATTTTGAATATCCTGATTTGTCTCCCTTCTCTTCCACAGTGAATGCGGTGCAAATCTAGTGAGCTTTTCAAAAGCATCAGTTCCAAAGAGGAGCTCCATTGTGCCCAGTGCCCTCTCCACATCGACGAGTGTCAGCATCGACTTCAGCAAGGACAGCGCAAACAAGGCCTTGATTCCGAAACAATTTTGTTTTTTTTTTTTCATGTTCAGAACCTTGTTGTCGTCGTGCGTTCTCGCAAAGGATTTCAGATATGGTTGGAAAAGTAGTTTTGCAAATCTAAAAAGTGGAAGGAAAAAGAAGAAAAGGAGAAGAGATAAAGAAAGAGGGGGCAAAACACTGCCGCCTAAAATCGTCTTCGGCGACAGCATACGATGAAAGTGATGGAAGGAGGAGAGACAAGAGAGGGTCAAAACAGGAAAAATAAATCTGAACCATCAGTTTTAAAAAATGTGAGATCTAACGGTGCAGAGTTCCTTTCCCACGCTAGAATTTGTCACAAAGTAATGCAACATGTGGACTAGAAAATATTGGTATGCCAAAGACTTGTTTTTACTGCTTAATTCTGCTTTTTCATTGGTTTAATATCTAAATCTAAATACTTACTTGACCCACTCATATATCTTAATCTCACTCCAACCAGCTGCTATGAGTTAGGTTTTTTTTTTTTTTTTACTGCAATAAATTTAATGTTTATATTAAAAGAAATGCATATAAACTTTTCACTTAATTTTTTTAAAATAAGAACTCAACAATAGAACATCCATTTCTACTCTAAATTGTTGATGCTCTAATAAGGATATTTTTTTAAAAAAAAAATCTATGATGTATATGTAATGAGAATTAGTTCAATTAAAAGGTCATATATTCAGTGTCAACACTAATTAAGGAATTAAAATATTGTTAAAGAAATTTTACATTATTATAAATTGTAAGTGAGCATATTACTACTCCTTTCAATTAAAAAAATACTTTAAATTTCTTCAGTTACTTGCCCTTACCCTACTAATAAAGGATGATTTGAGTCAAGGTTTACTTTAACAATTCAACACAATGTTTTAATAATCAACCTGACCAACTAGTTGGACTGTACAGTCTTTTGCTCAAACATCATCTCACTTAATCCTAGTTTTACCACAGTTTACTGTAAATTTTACCAGTTCAATCAAGTGAACCAAGACTTGTAGGTTTTACTAATTTAATCTCCAGATTGGATTCTAAACACTACCTCGGAATGTTTGGTAAATTTCAAAAAATTGATATTTGGTAACTTTGGGACAGTTTTATATAGATATTAGCTGTTTTTTTCCTCTTTATCAAATGAAACTGGTTCTTGTCAGTGAATTCCCTAGTCCTGAGTGAATTGAGTATTTGAAACTTAAGCTTGATTTACAAAAAAAAAAAAAAAAAAAAGAGGAAAAAAAATATATTCAATTCATAGAAGAGTTATATTTAAAG
>JAMLFT010005365.1:0-17698 GCA_026544285.1 Pachyrhizus erosus | reverse complement strand
ATAAGTTACTTTTTTTCATACATTAAACATGAAATTTGAATTTTAAACACTTTACATGATAATTGTATTATCTTGACTTAAATTTAAAAATATTTACCAACAAGGTATTAGTTCAAGTAAAATTAGACTCTATTTTTAAAAATGTGATTTTGAGTTTAAGTCTTGTAGATAAAAAAAATAAATATAATTGAAAAGAGAGACATCACTAAATGTGATTAACCAATTTTTTTTATAAAGATTAGTTATCGATAAATACTTCATATTATGGTTTGAATTGATAATTTATTGATCAATAAATTGAAATAGAAAATAGAAAATATATGTTTCATAAAATAATATTGACCAAAGATATACTCCCAAAATAGAGCACGAATTCTCACAAGTTGTTATTCTTCTTTAACCCGACACAAACTATAATATATATATCTTTCATGTTCAACATTGATAGAATGTCATGACACACTGCTAGAATAAAAGTTTTGGTATGAATGTCAACCAATTGAGCTAGTAAAGAAATAAGAAATACAAGGAAATCCTATTAGAGATTCTCCTTGACTAAGTGACAGTCTAATTTAATGTGTTTGATACGTTAATGGAAAGTGTGATTCTAAATTATCTAAATAGATGATTTGTTGTCACAATATAAATAAAACTGGCTGAGTAACGGGACAATGAAGATCACATAATAGGTAGACGAGTCATTGGACCTCACATATAATGTTTGCAATGGTACAATATTCAGTATTTGAGGAGGATCTTAACACAATATATTACTTCTTTATGTTTTAAACAACTGAAGAGTGTCCTATAAAAATAGAAAAATTAGTGATGACTATTCTAAAGTTAGGATAAGTTGTCCAATTAAAGTTGCCAAATGCAGGGAGCTAGAGGTTTGACTTGGAAGGGAATAATAGATTTTTTTCTTAGACACTCTTTCAAGTAACAAAGGATGTGAGTAGTTAATTCAAAGTGAACTTTCATAATGGCTATAACAAATTGATTGGTCTTATTAACTAGAAGATAAATCAGGTCAAGTATTAGCGAAGTAAAAAAGTCAACCAATCAACCTTTTGAAAACTATAAGATATGAGTAAGAAACACTGTAACCGTTAAATAGTTTCAAGTTAATAAACATTGGAGTAGTTGTTGCCTTGCAACCAAGCAACCCTACATCATCAATTAATTCCAATACATACTTTTTTTTGTTTAATATCATACCTTCCTTGGATATAATAATCTCATAGCTAAGAAAATATTTGAGTTGTCCAAGGTCTTTGATGCAAAATTGACCATCCAAAAAGGCCTTTACTATTTGGATTTTCTCGATACCATCTCTTGTTAAAACAATATTATTGACATAGACTAGCAAAATTGTCAAACAAAAGTTAATAACCTTAACAGATTGTGAACAACCATATATAAATTGAGTGTAACCCATTTTATTCAATGTAGTGATCAATTTAGTATGTTTAAGACCATAGTAGATACACTTCTACAATAGAGTAAAAATTCTCACATGTTATCTTTTTTAATTTCGCACCAATAACATAATTATCCAAATTTTATAGCTATATTGTTGATAAGTTATTTATAAGTCCCTTCAATTTGTATTTTTTTTTGCATAACATTTTGTTTAAAAGAAAATAGAAAAATATTTAATATGATGAAAGACACAATGAAAAAAAATACAAATATTTTATGAATAATAACCAAAAGTATTTTATGAATTGGATAATATGTATTTATCTTATATGTGTCATTTTTTTCTTTACCTTTTGAATGCGGGTTCTATAATATCATATAAAATTTAAAGACTTCAACAAGTTTTCTTTTTAATATATAATTTTTAAGAACTTAAAATGTGTCTTGCAACTTTTAAGAATTATTAAGAAAAAATATTTATATAATCAATGATTTTTATATACGAACTAACACATTAATTACTTTAATTGTAAAACTATATAATAACTAATTCTTAATTCTTAATTCTTAAATTTAATAACTCCATACATAACTAAATAGATCACAATATTATAAACTGTGAAGCCGACGATTTAATTATTTTTAAAGTAATGGTAAAGAATTAAAGATAATTTAAACTAATATTGTTTTATTTTTTATTTTTATTATAAAGTTTAAATTAAAAATATGATTTTATTTTTTATAAGATACAATTTAAAATATTTATTATATTAATTATTTTTTTTACAAAATTATCTTTTATTAAATTCAGTTTTAGAATAACATGACAATGAGAAAAAAAATGTCTCATTATTTTATTAATTTTGTTCAGATAATAGTTTTAAAAAATATTAATTTAAAAAAAATTAATATTTTTAATTAAATTAACTAAATTCTTTAATTTTAATGAATTAATTAATTAGATCTTATAATAAAAAGCAAAGATAGTATAAATAAATGAATATAAAAATTATTATTTTAACTCTTGAAAAAAAAAATTGGTAACTCTAATTTCAATTTTTGTAATCCCTTTAATTAAAGTTTTTAGTTTTTCAGTGAGACCCGAAGTATTTTTACAAATCTTGATATTTTGAACAAATTATGAGACTAGTTTTTGATTTAGAGTCCAATCATACTTAAAAAAATTTGTTGTTTTTAAAGATGTATTATGAAAAATAAAATTCAGGTCATCCTTCAGAAGCTTATCCTGCATAGCAAATTGAGTGACATTCATTAAATCCTAATTTCAATTTTAAAATACAAATTTTTGTTCAATTCTAGACACGAAACAGACACTTATATAGATGAATTATGGTAAAATTTATGCGGCCATCTACAATTGCCTCTAGAAAGTCTACCTCATACAATTTATGGCATTATCTTTCAACACAAACACCCACCATATCTGCTCCTGCTCTGCATTGCCTGTGCCCACTAAAATGGGAAGAAACATATCTTGACAGATCCAAAAACGCCAATAAATTTAAATTTGGTAATAAACATAATTTGCATGTACATCTGCTGTAGGACACATACATTTTCTGTTCTTTTCCACCGGATTGTTAGTGTAAAATATTTATTAATTTTGATTAATCATGTTTAATAAAGTATTTTTTTACTTATCTATAAAATTTAAACCCTTCACAAATGTGGCACTGATTATATCAAATACAATTTTTTAGACCAAGTTGTCCCAGTTTGGGATCGATACCACTTAATTACTTAAACTAATGAAGCAAGCACAAAATGGTCCTGGCCATGTAAAATGAGCATGGATGGCACAAGCCAAAGTAACCCAAGCACACACGCTAAACTCTCAAATATGACCTCTCCCACTCAGATGTTAAAAAAAAAAAACGTTACTACAAAATCTGAAATGCTACAAATCAAATATCATATCTCCTAAAAAGGAAGGAATCAGATCAATCTATCATCAGCTACCATATCTATACTTAACGGCAACATACGCCATATGTTTAAAACCTATCGATCATAAAAGTAGCAGCGAAGAGACCTTCGACCAGCGAATTAATTTCACAATTTTTATTTATTTTTTTAGTTATGAGAAAAATTTTAAAAACGAAACGCAACCCAAGTTGTCCTATAAGTAGCCATATCATGAACACATCTATTAACTTCTCTATCAATAAGACAAAAAGATAAAACCCAATCCCTATTCATATAATTCATAATTCTACCCAAGAGGGAATCCACCGTATGATAGATATTGCCGCTATGTATTTCGCATTAGACATAGCAAAAATCTCTATTCCACACAATTGAAAGAGAATTCAACGTCCATATCCCACACGATAGTAAAAGCATTAATTTCACAAATTTGCTGGGAGAATTCTTTATCAAAGAACAAAAAAATTAAGTAACAACCTGCCAAAATATTAATTACTAACCATATTACATTTCTTTTATTTCTTTTCTCATAATTGATGCTATCCAGTTTAAAACATATTAGTCAGATATACAATGTGATGTCTGAATATTAGGTTATAGAATAAAATATATATAAATTTTCTTACACAAGTAATGCGCAATTTAAAGTTTTCTACTTCTATTAATATAAAAAGAGTTAAATAACTCTTCTTAAAAAAAAGTTTCATAGCTACCAATTAATTTTTACATTATCATTCAATAAAAAAAAAAATCTATGATTATGCAGAAAAGAAAATGCTTGATGTACAAGAGGAGCACGAATTCCCTATGTCTTGAAATTATGCGTTGGACCCGATCCAACTACAAAAATTAACTTGCGGTGAGTCCTCTGTTTATATATAGTATTTAGATATTATTTCTTTTATTTTTACAGAAATTTATATTTTATTTCTATTTGATATAATACTTGGATTTTTTTTTCTATATACTTCCTCACACCTATTATTATTGAACTCGGTAATATGAATAATATGATACTAACTTAAAATTTGAGTTAAAACTAATTCTATATCGAGAAATATAAAAAAATTAGATATAAAGAAATTAATCGATTTTAAATAATAAAAATTAAAAAATTAAAAAAATTTATCGAATCAAAATAAGATATTTTAAACTATAATTATTAAAATAAAAAATAAAAGTTTAAATATCAAAATAAAAATGTATTATGTTTGAAAAACTAAATTGATATTCAACCAGTATAATTTTCTTCTATCAATATTAGTTAATAAATATGTAAATGCGTGAATAAAGTAAATTCATATTCATATAATTGAGACAAGGCAATTGTTCCAAACTAGAGAGATTTGACGGTCACGGAAAAGGTTATTATGAATTAAATACTTTCCGTTACTATATTGATCAGGTTCAATTATATTTTTTTAAAAAAAAATTATAATGTTACAAATTTAATCTTTAATTTTTTTTAAATTTTGTTCTCCCAATTTAAAAAACATCACAAAATTTGTCTTCGCATAAAATAATTATCACCATTAAAATATTTTATAATAATTTTTATTTAAACTGTCGTAATTAAAATAATTTTGTGATGATTTTTATTAATTATGACATTTTTTTATGCAGAGATAAAATTTGTAATATTTTATGAAATAATGGAAAAAATAGAAAGCAAAATTTATGACAACATAAAACTTTGGAGGAAAAAAATAAAATTAAGCCCGTTAATTATTATGAGATACAATTATCTGTAAAAAAATAAAAAAAAAAGTATTAGATCTAAATGAAATGGTATTTGTGGCATGTCATCCTTAAATAAGTCAAGTTGTTGGGAAAAAACAGTTTCGTAGGACCAAAATCTGAACAGGATGTCAAATCAGCTTGCCTAAAATGGTATTATTTTCTCTGACGTGACAGATGAAGGTTTAATATAGAAGGTATCTTCAAGTAAGCTTCTGGTTTTTGCACCTTCTAAGTATCATTCAGCACATGACTGCTGTCTGCTCAACTTGAAGTGAACTACCATAGTAACATTATAATAACTAAAGGATTAAATAACTTTCGGATACCCATAGAATAGGTATGTTTTATTTGGTATTTAAATTTTTATTTTTTTAATGATAGAATTTTATTTTTAAATCTGGTGGTCTACGTTGTTATTTATTTTATCTATTTTAATAGTTATGATATTAACACATATTACGTCACGAAATTTTATTAATATAACATACAATAACACTATAATAATGTCATAATTATATTATCATAGTTAAAGTAAATAGAATGTTAATTACAGAAATCAAAATTAACAATAAACTTTGTTAGATAGTAAAAGAAAAAATTAAAAGATTAAATATCAAAATTAAAATATCTTTATTTTAATTTATGAGTATAAATAATCATTGATTTGGTCCCAACAACGTTTTCTATGTTCTGGAAGACGCCGTAGTGCGCATTTAAAATGCCATTGAGATAGATTCTAATGTATAGATTTAACAGAAAATATTAATTACTATTAGTATTTTGAAGTTTTCATTTTTAAACAGTGGAGTATACTATATAATGGTACAACCAGATGTGAGTGGGACTGATGGATTCCACAAACATGTAACAGAAACTTCTTAACCAAGGAATTGTCTAGCTACTGATGATTTAATTTATTATAAGATGCTTTGACCAAATTGGGAAGAAAGTAGTGGGAAATGTGACCCTTTACAGTATGGTTTTGCTTTGCAGCTAAGAAGGATAGAGACCTAAGCCAGCTTTTGTAATGGCAACGCAAGCCACAAAACAAGAACATGCATTTGCTATGCCGTCAGATTACAATGTTGTCGTCTCTAATTAATTTCTTTCTGGACAACATTTATAGCCACAAATTAAAAAATCATCCAAAATGTTGGAATCATTATCATTTAACAAATCCAGATGGTTAAGATTAAGACAGGACAACGAATTGTTTGACCCCACTTTTTAATGACAATTTTATCGTCTTCTAATTAGGTGTGGAAAATGGTTAATTGGATTGGATTTTTTTTTTTTTCTTTCTGTTTCTATGCCCAAATCCCAAACTCAGACCTTCATAGTGTTTTTGCTAATCAGGATACATATTTTCTTTTGGGAGTTAATAATGTGCAACTAATTTTACAGTATGTTCTTTTATGAAAATAATTTTAGGAAAATACGAGTCTTCTGATTATTCCAATACGTCACAAGTGTCGACAGGGATATAAATACCTTTACTTAAAATAAAAATAAAAATAAAAATAAAAATAAAGGAAGTTCTGCCTGATTCCAAACTTAAAACATAAAACATACTTGAACAATATTAACCGACAAAGTATAAAAGAATATTTTTGTCATCCTAGATCTTGTTATCAATTAAATCAACCCTCATGCTTTACATTTTCGAAATGTGCATGGATATGTAAAGTACTTTTACATCTTTCGCTTTATATTTTTTCCTTTTAATATTACGCCACTCTCAGGGCTAGAGAGTGAAGTAGGAGAACTTTTGTCACAGGTTATCTATCGATGAATCAAAGCATAAAAACGTGAGCGCTGTACAGAGTTACATACTTTTTCCTTTTAAAATATTAGTCCATATTTCGAATATCAAGTTACAAACTACTAATTCACTCTTTGTTTTTTAGAGTCTAATTAGCGGGAGAAAACGATGAAAGATAAAGAAATGTACATATTACTTTGTCTTTTTTATCTGAAAAAAATTTGCAGAAATAAACAATAAATGAATTACATTGTAGTGTTTCAAAACATTTTTCATATATGTGTGTAAATAAACGGTTATGTATATTATTAATAATAATAATTAAAAAGTAATATTAATAATAAAAAATTGTAAATTTTAATAATAATAAAAATATTAATAATTAAAATAAATAATAATAACAAACATTGATAATAATAGTAATAATAATAATAAAATATTTTATTTAATATTAATTTTTTTATCTATCAAATATCTTTAGTCCAAATATTTATTTTCTCTTTTATTTTATTTATTTTAAATAAACAATTTTTATTTTTATTTTTTAAAACCAAATAATTTTTATTTTTATTTTATTTTTTACATCTTTTTTCAGCTACCTACTTTCTCTTTCTGTATTTCTTCTTCCCTTATCAAACACATATAAGTGTATGTTTGATTTTGTATTAGATTGTTGATTCTGAGTTCATTTTATATAAATTTATACATATTTAATTTTACATAATAAAAATGTTTAAAATTAATTTTATTATATAATAAATTTTGAATTGAAGAAAAATCAGGTAATTTTTAAGCGGAATACAAAAAAATTATCGTTGAATCGGTTGAAACAAAAATTCATCGAAACAAAAAAAAAAAAAACAGTTTTGGTTGATTTTTTATTTTTTTCTTGTTTGAATTTAAACACCCTTATTTGAACAACTATAGAACTTTCAGAAAAAATTCAAATAATCACTTGAATAAAATTATCAGTATTATTATTGCTAACATCATCTATTAATTATTCGCATCGTCATTTTCAGAACTTGAACTATTGTTATTCCGGTTATCCCTTTTGTAGTCTATTCTTGTTCTTATTTCCATTTGCCATGACAATTTCTTTTCCATTACATAAAAACATATGCTTTTAAATAATAATAATAATAATAATAATAAAATAATAATAATAATAATGATAATAACATGAAAATAATTAAGAATCATTCATTTTGAATTGTTTACAAAAATTACCCATAAACACCATTTAAGATGGTGCAATGCTTTCACTTTCTACTTGATTAATAATTAACAATTTAACTGAATATAAATCCTAACAAAATTTTGATAAAACCTAAACTTTTAGTAATTTTTTATTTGGAGTTTTACATTAAGTAAAATAAATTATTTTATGTGATATTTAAGTCACGTTAGGCTTTTATATTAAAATTTTCTTTTATATTTCAATCATAATAATTAGTGCTTTCATTAAAAACTACACAACAAAACGGTTATCTATAAACTAGATTAAAGTACAAACTAAATATTGATATACAAGTGAAGTAGTAAAATAACAAGAGAAATGGATCTCGATTTTTAATTGAGATAACAAGGCTTTGAGTCTCACATTAAATAAAACAAACTATTAATATGGTACTTAAATCATGACACTTAACACTTAATAAATTAGTTTTTTCAATTAAACTCTGTCCTTGAATCTTGACTAACATCTTTTCGTTGAAACTGTTGCACAATAGAATTTATCATTTTATTTTATGTAACCTTAATTGTTAAGAAATTTAGAACCAGGTTGAGAAAAAAAGCAATTGCCAACTCGGGTGTTAGCTTATGAATTACCTGAGTAAATAGCGAAATAAAATAAATGAATGAATCAAGACAAAATCCTACGATATCCAAATCACCGTATAACTAAAACTAAAATGATGAGATATACTTAATCTAATACCATGTAGAAGATAGAAATCGTACATTGTATATTGACTTGCAATGTCAAGCCATGAATAAATAATTTAGCAGTACATGCAGATGCAGACCCAGAACAAGAAAAGTAAAATCTTCTACCAAATTATTTATTCTCACACCTAGCAAATACCAACATTAATTTGGCCTGACATTGATAAATAAATATTCTCACACCGACGAAACAGAACATTTTGAAGTGAGAAAGGAAGAAAAGGTATGTATGTATGTATGTATGTATGATTGAAGAATGTCGATTGTCTCTTGTCATTCATTCGCATTGAGAAAGAAAGAAAACGCTCAAGTCTTTACTCTGTCTGTCCATCTGTCCTGCACGTGTAAAAAAAATTATATGGCTCTTGCCTACGCACGTGGGACCCTATGCTGCTCATACTTTATCCAATCATGGTTGATGCTTCATAATTCATTTATCTAAACACAATGAAGCACCATTTAATATTTGCTATGCGTCCTACAATTACTTAGTTTTATTTTTCATTATAAATATTTAAATTATTATTTTTATATATTAAATTAAAGAAACACATTCCCAGTATGGTACTTTTTTTTTATCCTAAAAATCATATATCATTTTTAGATTGGTTTTATTATTTTTTTAATTTTAGATATTTCTTAATTTATATATTTGAAATACACACATAAGGTTACAGAATTGGATTTACATTTTAAACCAAATAAATAATCATCAGATGTTGTCCAGAGTTATTTGAATTGCTTACAAGATCACGATGAATTTTAACAATATCCTACTACTTTTTTAATAAAATCTCAAAAAATTAACTACTTTTTAATTTTTATACATTTTTAATAAAAAATGGTTCTTTATTTCCTATCGCGTAGTTATCATCTCACCATTGGACTGATGGGTTCTAAGTCTTTTCTTTCTCAATGGGTTTTACATTTCAAATCAAATAAATCAATCATCAAATATTCTCCAAAACCATTTTATTTGCTTACAAGATCACTATGGGTGTTAAAAAATATCCAAGTATTTTTTAATACACTCTTTAAAAATATTAATTATCAATAAATAAAATACATGTAAATTCTATTAAAATAATAAATAAAACTTGTTAAATAGAATTAAGATTCACTTAATTTAACATGCCCCCACGATGTTAAATTAGAAGGCTTTAAACACTTTCCTTTTAATTTTTAACCTTAGCAATACTTGTAATATCATCCTGCTTTAATATGATGGCACGCAAAAGAAATTGTTTTTATAATAAAAAGCATATTAAAAATATTATAAAAAAAAGTGTGTTGACAGCTTTCTTGACAAAAATATTTTTATCTACGTTTTAGTGACCCTTGTAAATTTAGGAAGTATTTAGCAGGATGATTCTTTTTATGTTTCTTGAAGATTCTTTATAAAAATCTTAATATTTTTATAAATTAGTCTTTGAGTCTGAATAGAAGAATATCTAACTTTATTAAAAAAAAGCAACCTAAATGCATAGTTTGGTACCGATTAAGAGAGTTTGGAGAAAAAGAGTTGAGGAGACGATTAACAATTTTTTCCTTGATGTGCATGGGAGAGAAAACAAGGAGAAAAGGAAATAGATCAAGAAACTTTTTTCTTTTATGATTTTACACATTGGAAAGAAAAGGGAATCATAATAAATGTTTCTTGTTTTATACTCTTTTTTTTTTTTTTTTGTGAATACTTCTTATTTTATACTAGCACGTTTAAGACAGATTAAAATTCATCATTTCAGCTGTTTTGTAATAAATAAAAAAATCTTTTTGATTTTCAAAGTGCCCTTTTAAAAAACGTATATGTAAAAAAAAAAGATAATTATGTATTAATTTTCAGTTGTTAGAATACCAGAACTGTTGTAGACCATAGTTTTTTTGTCTTTTTTTTTTTTTTTCTGGGTTCTGCTTGCCCTTTTCAACAGAAAAGAAAAGAAAAATATTGCCTCTCATGTAATCATCGTCTCACTCACTCAGTCACTCACATTATATATTATATATATATAAACACACACTCTCTCTCGATCATTTGAATTGCTTACAAGACTATGAAAGCATGCAGTTTCTTCATAAAAAATACTTTCTTAAATTTAGCGTAAGGGTGTTGAAACTGAATTTTTTTCTCAACTCATTCATTGTCTAATTTGAGGTCCCCTTTTAATAGGGGGTTAGCTTGTCTTAATTGTCTTAAGCGTTTGAGTGTCAAATGAAGCTTTAAATGGTGAACAAGATTCAAATAATATCATCCACTGTACCAGTACTTGTTTGTCTCCTCTTATTGTCGAAGTATTATTAACATTAATTCATTTAAACCATATCATCATCTTCATTCCTCTTCCTCTAATAGAAATATAACTGACCACAGCACATGTTTAACTTCTTAATGTAAAATGGGAAAACCAATTATTTTAATTGTACTGGTCTATATGCATATCACTGTATGTGAAATGTTGCTAACGCACATTTTAAATTACATTTAAATTTATTAAAAAATAAAAACTTTTATGACTTTCATTGTTATAAACTTTGAAAAATTATTCTTGGATATTATTGATTCTTGAAAAAATTATAACTTATTTATCATAGTTTCCTACACTTTTATTTCCTATGAGGAAGAATGAAAATGTGATATTCTTATGAAAATAAAAAAAAAATACTTTTTAAAATATTATTATCTTCATTTTTTTTAAATGTCTTTTAAGGTTTTTACATAGAAATTAATAAATATAATACATTTTTTAATTACAATAGAAAAGTTGTAAAAAGATTTATTTGTCTATTTTTATTTTTATTTCATAATAAATATAAATATAAAAGTATGAATATAATAGACATAAAAATAATTAATATTACTTTAAACATTGAAAATAAAAATAAGTATAAATATTTTTTTAAATATCCAATAATTAAAAAGGAACGGATGTAATAGTAACTTTTAATTTTATTTATTTTTAGTTAAATTATTTTAAACTTTAAAAGATACTGAAATGTATACGCACGCGATGTAAAGGTGAATTTTATGTAATGATTGTAGTAATTTTTAAATTTATTAAAAATGATATGTATGTTACTAAGAAAGTATAAATGATACGTATTTTGAATATTTACTGTGAATTTAATTATGTAACTTGCAAATTCATTTTTTGAACAAAATTAAACTTATTATTCAGGCGAACACCACATTAACAAGGCTCTCATCATATATTTATTCACCAACAAGACTTCCTTGGTAACAAATAATTTCACAATTAGGTTAACCATTTTAGAAGACAAACTTTGTATTTGTAGAAAATTAAAAATTATCAGTCAAAAAAAATTATAAATTTGATATATTAAATTCAATCACTCAAAAATTAAAATATATATGATTATGTTATAACTACTTGTATAATTGTGGATCACACGAATTATTTATGATCAAAGAAGTCTATTGAAAGATATTTTAGAACAACAAAATTACATACATGTCGTTTCTAACTTGTTAACAATAAATAATTTTTACAAAGAAAATTATTAAACTATAGTGATAACTATGAATATAACTTTTATATTTTGTTCTTTCTTTCATTAATTGCAAATAAAAATATAAAATGTGATAATACACTTGTTAAAAAGCACACTATAATAATATATAATTGTTACTACACTAAAAATAATGAGAATTAAAAAGAAAAAACGTTAAAAATACAATATTGAATAATGTTATTTCTAGTTGTTCAAATTTTTATATTTTATATTTTTTATAAATATAAAAATATCGATATTAATATTGCATTAAATATAACAAAATTAAAATAAAATATCATGAAGTTTATAAATAAAGCATCATATATATTTGTTCATTTATTATTTCAAGTTTTGAAAAAAAAATATATAAACTACATTTCATGTGTGTTTACAATTGAAATCTTCACCGTAACATGTAAATATGTTTAATCTATCGTGAGATGTTACGTGTAAGAATGTAATCTGTAATTGTTCATCTGAAAAAATAAGTTGTGAAATATATACTCATACATGTCTGAGTGATTGTCACTAACTTTTTTTTTTTATTATTGTCGTTACAAGAGAGATAACAATAGAATATTATTTATATTAAATTTTAATTGGCATTTTATTATTAAGTGGAGTTAATGTCATCCTAAATATAAAATCTTATGATTAATGTTATTTTTTATGTTACTTTTTTTAAAAAATATATTTTTTATTTTATGTTATTAACAATCTTGAATCACTGCACAAATTCGATGATCTTGATATATATATTTTTAGTAACATTACGATAACACTTTTTTAATATTAACTCATTATTTGAAAGACTTGATGTACTAATTGTATTGAGAAATTCAACAATATGAACATAATCTTAGTATTTATTCTTTTTAAAACCAACGACATCATACAATCATTTATCTTGTCAATAATCTCATTTTTTATAACACTGCTCAATTTTCAAATAATTATTTATTATCCATATATTAGTATGCATTAACTCAATCTTAATATATTAGTTTATTGTTTTTTCATCTAAGAATCTCATCCCAATAGTATTTGATTAAAATAAATAAAAACCTTATAAAGTTAACTCTTTCAATAATGACTTCGATTGCACAACTAAACTTTCGTGTCATATTCAACAATTTACAAAATGATTTTTTTTTAAGAAGTTGTCTTGAAACGAAAACATGACAAACAAGTATTATAACTTTCGTCAGTTGTAACTTGTTTAGTTAAAAATATTATGAATAAAATATCAGCATCTTTGATGTATGGTGTTCTTGTCGGTGACATGTTCGGGATGTCGCATTAAAAGTCAATCTATTTAAAAAAATTAAAAGTTAATAATTATTATTATGATAATAATTGTATTTAACAATTTAGTATTATTTTTTCATAAAATTATATGTTAATCTTTGTTCATACTCATATATCATTAAAAAAAAGTATACTTTGTATCAATATATACGAACACACTTAGCAGAAAATATATATAAAAAGATAAATAACAAGTTTCAAGAAAGATTATATGAAAAAAAAAATTAAAAGACAGAATAAAGTAAAAAAAAACAAAAAAAAATACATAAATCATAATCTTTGTTTAGACCAAGATCAAGACCCTGCAAAAGAGTAAACAAAAAAAGTAACATATAAAAACACACACATATATTATAAATGAGTTACCTCTGTATTTTAAAAAATTAACTTAATTTTCACTATTAACCTGTGTGTATAGTTTTCCTTTTAAAGTCTCAATGAATTTAATAATATACATTGAATTCAAATAACTACTGTATCAATAGTAATTCATTTGCATAGAATATATTTTTCAACAATTCTGAAAGAAATTGTAAAGATTACCTGACTCTGGGTGTTTTTTTTTTTATAATTTATTCTCTCTAACAATAAATGTATACGTATTAATAAATAATTTAAATAACATTTTAATCTTTTAAAACAATTTTTTTAATTTTAATCTTTTAAATATTTTAGTTTTAATTTTAATTTTTTAAAATCTATTTTTTTATTTTATTATTTAACTTAAATATTTTTGAACAATTCAAGAATTTGACACGGTTATATATAATTTTTTAAAATTATATTTTTAAATGTCATTAATTATTTTAAATAGATGAAATTTTAAAATATAATTTATCAAAAAAATATACATAATTATCCTATTAGAATCTCTAAAAACATGTTAAATTACTTAACTATCAAAATGTTGTTAAATAATTAATTAATATTATTATTTAAAAATAAAATAAAAAAAATAAAAAAAATATATTTTATTTTAAGAATAAAAAATTTATTTAAATCTTAATAAATAGATTAACATATTATCAGTAATATTAAAATATAATCAAATACATTTTTAAATATACTTTAAAGAATAATATTTCTATTCATAATAATTTTAGGAATGTGTTTCTTAAAATTATAACATGATATATTGAATTTCTTAAATTTTTCATAAAATTATTCTTACGAAATAAGTGAAAATTTAATTTGCTTGGATTAAAAAAATACTACAATAAAAATATCATATTATTTAATATAATAAATAATTAATATTTATAAAAAAATGAAATTAATGTAAAAAATTATATAAATAATTTTAAAAATATTTATCATCAATTTAACATATTTTAATTATTTTTAAGAAGTAAGATATCCAGGATTGATGATTTTTAGGATTCATAATTTTTAAGGATGAAATTGTTTTTCTCGTACCAAATCCAGTCCTTGAAAAATAATCTAAGACACGTGAGTTTGAGCTTCAAGGATGAAAAATAAAAATCTAAGGCTATGCAGGCTGCAGCTATCTATCCTTTCACGAACCTTTTGTTGGAAAGTGAGAAATTCAATTTAAATATTTTTAATAATAATAATAATAATAATAATAATAAAAGTCCACGTTGTAAGTTGCAAGTTGTAAGTATGCGATGCGAATAATTTTGAGCGTGCAAAAAAAAAAAAAAAAAAAAAGTTTGTAGAAAGAAGTAAGAAGAGAAGACAAGAGTATACCACGCGTTCCCTTGCGTGTGAGAAAACCATTACCCATTTCCCAGTTTCTCTATCATTACATCAGCAGTATTTAAAGCCAGTAGCGAGGACGCCAGATTACACTCCAGACTCTTAACACCCACACTAAGTTATTCCAAATGACCTCTTCACTTTTTTTCTTCATTTCTATTCTCCTTTTTCACACCGCCCTAGCCGGCAATGGACAGTGGCAACTCCTCCACAAAAACATTGGCATTGTGGGCATGCACATGCAGCTCCTCCACAATGACCGCGTCATCATATTCGACCGCACCGACTTCGGATTCTCCAACCTAACCCTCCCCGACGGAAGATGCCGTAAGAATCCAAACGAGATGGTCGTCAAAACCGACTGCACTGCACACTCCGTCGAATACGACGTCGCAGCCAACACATTTCGCCCACTCTTCGTCCAAACCAACGTCTGGTGCTCCTCCGGTTCAGTTTCTCCCGACGGAACGTTAGTCCAAACCGGTGGCTTCAACGACGGGGACCGTGCGGTCAGAACTTTCAGCCCTTGCGGCACGTGCGACTGGCGAGAATTTAACAATGGACTCGTGGCACGAAGATGGTACGCCACCAATCACATCCTCCCAGATGGACGACAAATAATTATTGGCGGAAGAAGACAATTCAACTACGAGTTTTACCCCAAGACACAAGCTAAGAACACTTACAGTTTGCCTTTTCTGGTTCAGACCAACGACGCTGGAGCAGAAAACAATCTTTATCCCTTTATTTTTTTAAACGTCGATGGCAACCTTTTTATCTTTGCCAATGATCGCGCTATCTTATTCGATTACAATAAGAACAGTGTAGTCAGAACCTACCCTCAAATACCCGGTGGAGATCCACGCTGTTATCCTAGCACCGGTTCCGCGGTTTTGCTTCCGCTCAGGAATCTTCGAGAACCCAATGTGGAAGCTGAGGTGTTAATTTGCGGTGGAGCCCCGAGAGGGGCTTTTCCGAATACTCTCTCGGGTAAGTTTGTTAAAGCGTTGAAGACCTGCGCTCGGATTAAAATAACCGACCCGAACCCGAGTTGGGAAATGGAAACCATGCCGGCTGCGAGGGTTATGAGCGACATGATTATACTTCCAAACGGCGACGTTTTAATTATTAATGGAGCAGCAGCAGGCACTGCGGGCTGGGAATTGGGCCGTGAGCCGATGTTGAGTCCGTTTATTTATAAACCCAATAACAGGATCGGGTCGCGATTTGAGGTCCAAGCCCCGTCCGAAATTCCAAGAATGTACCACTCTAGTGCGGTTTTGCTTCGTGACGGTCGCGTTCTTGTAGCTGGGGGCAACCCTCACACGTATTACAATTTCACGAACGTTTTGTTCCCAACGGAGTTAAGGTTGGAAGCGTTTTCTCCTTGGTATCTGGAGGCAGAATTCTCTGGCGTGCGTCCCACAATAGTGTCACAAGCGTCACAAACAAAAGTCAAGTACAGTGAGAAGTTGAAGCTTCGATTTGAGGTGAAGGCGAAGTTGGTAAGGGATTCGGTGTGGGTTACGATGATAGCGCCACCTTTTGCCACGCACTCGTTCTCCATGAATCAGAGGGTGTTGGTGCTGGAGCAGGAGGATTTGAGTGAGGTTGGGAAATGGATATACGAGGTTCAAGTTAGAGCACCGGGGTCGGCTATTCTGGCACCGCCGGGTTTCTATATAGTGTTTGTGGTCCATCAAGAAATTCCAAGCCAAGGAGGTATTTGGGTTCGGATGGTATGAATTTTTCTGGCTGCCTGCTCCACACCATTGTTCCTATATGTTTTTCTTTAAGTTTTTTATTACTGTTGAGAAGGTCAAGGGAGGACTGAACAGATTCGTAGGTGAGCATTTATTAATTGTAAGATTTTCAGAAAAATCAATTTTAAATTAAGTCATTTACGTCGTGGCCTATGGGCCGTGTAAATAATGCCCTAGTTAGGGCAATTTATAATTACTATTATGGATACTCCGTTCCCGTTTATCATGTTTTATATCAACTTCTAAATTTTCACATAAGTATTCATAAATCTAGTTAATATCCACTTCTTAAAAAATAATTTAAATGTTTAGTCATTTTTTAATATATCTTTTTCATCTCAAATTAATTATAATTTTAATATTTAAAAAATATCTTAAAATATTAATATTTTTATTTTTAATAAGATATTAAAATTTTTATTTTTATTTTATTGTCTTAAAATATTTTATTTATTAAAATATTTTCTTGTCGTCAATAGCTAATAAAGGTACCCTGGAATTTTAAAATTATTTATTATCTAAAATTATGAATAATATATTAAATAATTAAGAAAACAAAGTATAATTGATAAAAAAT
>JAMLFT010005364.1:0-17698 GCA_026544285.1 Pachyrhizus erosus | reverse complement strand
TATAATATAATATTTATGTTATATTATAATATATAATGATAATGTGGACTATATTAAAATAATTAATATTAAAAAATATATTTTAATAAGTTTTATATCATTTTATCTATTATCTATAAATAATGTATAGGATAAACAAATTTCATCTAACTCCTCCAGTCTTTATCGTATGTTATTCTCTATATACTGTAACTTAATGTATATCAAACATTTATCCAATAGCTTGCAGCCACTTCTTTTTAGTAACAATTTCATGAGAATTTTATTCGTACCATACAGCACTTTTATTTCGAATATGATATTAGAGCCACACGCACACTTCTACCTGAATATCATATTAACATTGGCATTGAGCTCTAAAAACACTCCAAGTTTCCATATAAGGGCACCTTAAGTACAAAATAAAAAATAAAAATTACAATCGAAAAATAAAAAATCTATTTATAGCATCAATAGTTTAAGAAGAAAAATTAACCTACCTTGTCCAGACAATGCAATACATACATGCATAATTAGGGTACATGGATGCTTTTTTCTTTGATGAAGAAGATATGTGCCCATTAGGTTTACTGTTTGTAGGATCTAGTAGACCTCTGTTTACATTTACCTAATGCCCCTTATAATTTTGAGCATCGTGTTTGGGTAAAATTTGACCACAAGTTCCACAACAGAACACAAATTGTCCTTGTCCAAACGTCGTTCTCGCATATCAACGTTAGGGTCGCTTTTCGGCTGCAAATGTGAGGGGTTAATTTATAGTTTTCACAATAATTTGTCTAATCCATCCTTAATTACAATAATTGTCTATTATTATAGTATACCCATTTTGGTAATATCATGCAGATCAAGTTTCTTCAAATCAATTTTAACTGACTTTAAAACAAATTGACACATAATTTATTTGTGGATGCGTAAACGATTTTTCCTTGGCAAAAACGAAAACTATATAAAACATTGTAACGAAAAAAAAAAATGGTATAAGAAAACATCAAATCCTCAATGCGAGAGAATTTGTCAAATATTAGTTCTCGACAAAAGCAATAGCATTAATTGAGAGAAACCTTTTGTTGGAGAAATTCGTAGGTGTTTTTGAACTCCATTATATTAAATGTATACCACATAAATTATGTGCACTATTTTTATTTTTTTTTGGAAAGATGGACGCACCATTAATATATTTTGCTTTAATTATTATGTCATATCTAAAGTGAAACACATCCCGTAAACAATTTCTTACCCTCAGAAGATATGGAAATAAAATAATGTTCGGTGCACTTGAACACCAAAGTTATTACCTCACATCTATTAATCTATATTTAGTAGCTGAATCTATGTATGTAAAAATTAAAGTAGAACAAGCTGCATGTAGATATTAAGTATTATTATTATTTATGGAAACATGCTTCTATTCCTTAATACTTTTACGATAGGTTCCTTTTTTTTTCTTTTCTTTCCAGCTTTTCTTAATGCTTTTTAATCATGAAGGATCATTTTTGTTCCATCTTGTTTTTATTGTGAGTTATAACTTTGTATTTGTTAAAAAATCATTATTCACGAGGACGTAAAAGGATATTCGTTTATACAATCATTACAAAGTTGGATTCTCTTGTTTATAATAACAAAAAAGGATAACAATATCCATATCAACAGAGAAAAATTAGAGTTTTTCGTACCATTTTTATATTAAAAAATGTGTAATACAGCACAAAGATGTTTTTTCATATTTGGAAGAAAGCAGATATTCCCAATGTTCCTTGCGAACAAATAAAACACGCGCCACGCTTCTTTCTCCATTAATAAAAGAAATTAACAGAATGGCTTTAAAATATTAACAGAAATGTCCCACCCACCGTTCACTTTCAGTAACATTAGCTCTAATAATTAAGAAAGAATTGTAACAAAGGTATAACTTTATGCTATTAATATTATACGCACTCGGTTACTACGGCAGCAAAGGCATAGTATCCACTTTCTGTTAAGAAATCAAAATCATCTCCGAAGAAGCTTATTTCAAATCAAAAGCTCAGAAAATTCTCCTTGTGTAACACACTTTTATTTGTCTTGTGTAGATATCAATCTCAACCTCAAATTGGAATACCATGCAGGAAAAGTTTGACATTCAAACCATGTCATGGAATTTTATGGTCTCAGCAGAAAATACGACTTAAATGAAGCCAGAAACTTATTGAAATGAAATATATTCATCTTAGCTAATACTCCAGACTAAAATAAATTAAAAATATATAAAAATATCAATCATGAAAGATGATAAATTACTCGAATACATGCGTATTCATTCTACAACACGAACGAAGATAACTTACTCGAATACATTTTTTTTTTCCAACTAAAATACCACTGTCCAAATCATGAAGAGAAAATTCCGGCTCTGAGATCTTCTCACAGATGTGAACATCTAAATCTTGTGGCGTTAGGGCGTGAAACATTCAAGACCCATGCTAATCATTACATATCAAACACAAGACCTAATTTTACAATATCTTTCAGGGATTCTCTCTACCCTTAGTTCTGACTGTCCTATTAACTTTTACATAATTTCTCCAAACTATTGTTTGATCTTCGGAACAAAAGATATTCTAAAGATGATATGTTTTTTTTTTCCTAAAACTACCTCAAAATTTGGTTTGTTAGTATAAAAAATGTCATACTATATTTTAATCCCTACATCTGAATAGAAAGATATATTTAAGTCTTTGATGAAAGATGAACAACTAAATCCAAATCACTTTTGATAAATATGTAGACTAAAAACATATTAAAATTTTACTGAAATTAAACATTTTGAAAGATAAAAACATATTTTACTAATTTTTAAAAAACGTCCTTTGTCAAACAAAAAGTAATATATTTTTAATTTTTAATCCGAATAGACATTGATGAATAATGAGAGACTAAAATCACATCTTTTGATAAATAAAACATATTAAAATTTTACAAAACTATAATGTAATTTTGAGGGGAAAGAACATGTTTTACCCTATTTTAAAAAGACCTTAAGTAAAATGAAAAGTAGGAAAGCAAAACTAATAAGAAACTAGCAATGAACACATCCTATATCAGATCATCATCAACTATGTATGTTATGATCTCCAAGGCAATGATCGTGATTAATCTTTCAAACCTTGCACGTAACATGAAAGATTTCTTGAAACAAATCCAGTTTCTTAAAGTTTATTTATTTTTTTCTCGTGACAAAGAATAAGACACAGGAAACTAACGCAGAAAACTAGGACAAAACACAAGTGCATCTGAATCGAACAGCGTCACTGTTTTACAGTGAAAACCCAATCCCAATGCAATACAATGCAATGCAATGCAATGCCGATAAAACAACATGAACAAGCAAGCAAGCAGGGAAAGTGTAATTGATTAGAATGTAATTTATTCTATGATCTGATTGCCATAATTTTTGTACAAAAAAAAGAAAAAAGAGTAAGTTCTAATTGGGGTAAGGTAAGGTAAGAAGCAGATCCATGAAGAAAGCATAAGCACCAACCAGTTTTCAGATCAGGTCCAATGCTATGACAGAGGAATGGATCCAAATAACTTACAACAACACAACCACAACCACCACCACCACATAAACCTCGATCCTTCCATCCATGCCTATTATAATATTACTCTACAACACCACAACAATCTAACAACTCGTAAACATTAATTAATTAAACGAGATAGTGAACAACAACAACAGGAAGAAGAAGAAGAAGATGATGATGATGATGATGACGATACCGATCCATCAGAGGCAGAGGGCGGTGGCTGGGAGGTCGTCGTAGGCGCCGGGCGGCGGAAGGTTTAGATCGAACGGGAAGGGTTGGTGGAAGGAGGAGGTGAGGACGCAGTCCTCGTCGTCGACGACGGAGGAAGAAGAGTCGCAATCGCTGTGGCAGTCGTCGAGAGGGATGACGGGGTTAACGAGGGGCTTGCGAGGAGGGTGGAGAGTGGAAGAGGAGGGAACCCTAGGCCTAGGCCCACTGAAGGACTCGACGGTGCTGCTCATACCGCTAGTGGTGGGCCGGTTCACCTGGACGGGCTCGAACTTGGAAAGGCCGTGGGCCTGGTAGAGTGGAATCTGATCCGTCTCGGGGTTCGGAAAGGGGAAATTGGTTTTGGCTTTGAGACCGCGGAAGGATCGGGCGGCGGCATCGTAGGCCCGCGCGGCTTCCTCGGCGGAATCGAAGGTCCCCAGCCAGACTCGCTGCTTTTTCCACGGATCTCGAATCTCGGCAGCGAATCGGCCCCAGGGGCGCTTCCTGACGCCGCGGAAGCGTGTCTCCTTGGGCGGAGGGTCCTGGTCGGCCGTGGGATCGACAACGGCGGAGACGGCGGTGGGTCTCCCTCGGCGAATCTTGATCATGATGTAGTAGTAAGAATAAAAAGATGGATCGAGAACAAGGAGACACCACCGGCTTCAAACCCCAATTCTTAATCTTGTTTCTTCTCCATTTTTCTTTTCCTTTCTTTCGTTTAGGTTTGGGTTTGGATTTGGGTTTGGGTTTGGGGTTGAGGTTGGGGTTGGGGTCCCATGATGCGGTCTTGCCTCGTTTGCTCCAATAGATTGATTGATTATACGTCTGTGGAATGAAATGACATAATTGCCCTTTTGTCCTTGTGTGGCGCTGCCCCTTATTCTGCCTTGTTTGGGTATAATGCTTTTCATAATTATTGTTCCTATTGCCCTCGTTTCCATACCAAACCACCACAAATTGGAGCAACCGTTTCCGGTATTTGCCATTTGCCAAATGTTTTATTAACTTCTTTTAACTTTTAACCCCACTTCAGGGTTACATTTCTATCATTTACCTATTCTCATTTTCAAAACTGTTCAAGCTCAAGCTCCTAACTATTTTTCATTTAATTCAGCAATCACAAACTCCAACTTTCTTCGTTAGTTGCTTCAATTTATTTCATGCTGAAGGCTTGCTTGTTACAGTTTCTTTTTTTTTTTTTTTCTTCTTCCATTTTTTGTTTTAACTTTTAAAATAACCAGAAAATAAAAATAACTTTACCTTTTTTTAAAATGTTTCATGTATTTGTTTTAACTTTTTAAAATTATTAGAAGCTAAAAATAATTTAAACTTTAATTAAAAAACAAACTATTTTAAATAATTTCTTTTTATAAAATCAATTTCTTTATACTATATCTAAAGTCTTTATAATATATTAGAATTTAAGCAATTACTAACTTAAGTAAAGAGAAATATCTGCAGAAATAAAAATAAAAATAAATGATTTTCAACATAATTACAAATTTTTGGAAATTTATAATTGGTAATTGAGTTTAAATAAAAGTAATTATAATAAAAGATCCGCAAATTTATCTTAATTGAAAAATAAAATAAAGTAAAAACAGTGTAACTAAATATAGAATAAATTATATAAGTTAATATGTACAGAAATCATTATATAAAAAATATAAAGAATGATTGTATACCGAAATTATATATAAGAATGATTCTGTCCATATATAAAAATAATAAAAGAATGATTAAATCAATAAAATTTAGTATAGATATAATAGAATGATTTTGTACTGATATAATTATATAAATTAATATGTACAGATATATATATATATATATAAAGAATGATTATGTACTGAAATAATTTACCTATCTACTCTTCGAGGTAGAAATATTATTTTTTTAAAAATGAATCTTTATTGTTTTATCCTGACATTTATTTTCATAAATAAAATTTTAAAAATTAATATTTGATTAATAATTTTATCATAATAATATTTAATATACACTAAATCAATTTAAAATAAGTGTTTCCATCAATTAACATAAATAAAATTGTCTACAATATTATGCAAATGGTGTGAAAATTCATTTTTTTTTACAAATATACTATTATTTCTTCTTCATCATTCAATTTTAACCTTAGTCTTTATAATTGTTAATGACACTTAAATTGAACTTTCTTTCTTACCTAAATACATCTAAAGAGACATGGAGTCTGATTATTAAAGTTGTCAAATTTTGACAAGTCATCAATAAAAATAATAAAAAAATTATATATTCTACCGAGATGGTTCCCACAGACCAAAATGTAAGTTAATCTTATAAAACTTACTATCATATTTATATTTATTATTTTTCTTAATAGTGTTATGTTTTACAAGGAGATCCCATCTATGCAACCATGAGGAAAACTTTAATTTACAAGTTTGAATTATTTATTAAAGAGGACTTTGTTTATTCCATGATAAAATTTAATATAGCTAATAGCAAAAACTCTTACAAAACAACTTGATATCCATACAAGCTCAATTTTCAATTAATTACAAAGCTAAAGTTGCTCATTGACAAAGTTGTTCCTGTAAACTTTATGACAATTACCTGATATCCAAGGTTCTTAGTGTTGACTATGATATCAATTATTTGGTTGGTGAGTAGTTCATTAGTCCCTTTTTGTTATACTTATATCTCTTTTATATAAATTGGCTACAACTTAATGAAAATACTTCATATTTGCATATGTCATGGGCATACTTACTTCACATAAATCTAAATCTAATTTATAAATGTCATTATGTTGAATGCAACTTTTAATGACATAGCCTTTTTGTTGTTGCCTGAAGGTCAAAATTTTTATTCAATATTCTTATTCCATTTGTGATTAATGAAGAGTCAACTTACAATACTAACTAAGGGAGTCATAAAGCTAAATTACTTATTTACACCAAACTAATCATTTGGGATGAAACACCAATGATGAATAAGCATTCCTTTGAGGCTTTTGATTCCACAGTGTGAGATATAATATCATCCAAAAATAAGGATAACATGGAAAAACCCATTTTGGGGTAAAGTTGTTTGTATTGGGTGGTGATTTTAGGCAAATATTACTTGTGATTAGAAAATGATAAAGGCAAGATATTGTTGGAGCTTTAATAAATTCATCTAGGATACGAAAGTTGCAAGGTCCTAAGACTTACAACAAACATTAAACTAAGCGCTTCAAACATGATTGTAAATTAAGAGGATATAAGATAGTTTACTAAATGGAATCTTTAGATTACATATGATGATCAAAATGTAAATGAAAATGGCGAGAGCGACATTGAGATTCTTGAGAACCTACTAATTAAGGGATGTGGAGCTTTAGTACTATCCTTAATTGAGTTTGTTTATCCCAAACTATTACAAAACACGAGCATGTCATTATTTTGAGGAGTGAGGAATTCTTGCCCCAACTCTTGAATCTGCTAAGCATGTTAATGACTTTATTATATCATTGGTTCTTGGTGAAGAAAAGGAATATTTAAGCTATAATTCAATTTGTCAATCAAATAAAAATAATGGCATTCATGGATAATGGTTCACCATAAAGTTCCTAAATGAAATCAAGTCTTTGGGAATTCTAAATCATAAATTGAGATTAAAGGTTGAGATTTTTATCATGCTTGTGAAAAATACTGATCAAACAATTAGGTTATGTAACAAAACTAGACTACTGACCCATAGCTTGGGAAAGAATGTTATAGGTGCAACTGTTATAACAGGAACAAATATAGGACACCAAATTCTATTGTCAATGATGAATTTGGTGTCAAGTGATCCTAGATTACCATTTAAATTCATGAAGAGACAATTTTCTTTGACTTTGTGTTTTGTTATGACTATAAATAAAAGTCAATACATTCCCTTTCTCATGTAGGAATCTATCTTTAGAAGTTTGTTTTCACTCACGATTAATTATATGTTGCAGTCTCAAGAGTGAAGTTTAAAAAGGGTCTTAAGATTTTGATCTTAAACGATGACCAAAAAGTATGTAAATCAACCACAAATATTATATATTGAATAATTTTTCACAATGTTTAAAGATCATTATTAATAATAGCCTTATTATTTTGTTTATTAAATTTATTTTAATTTTTTTAATATATTATGCTTTATATTATTATTTTTGTAATTGTGATATTTATTTATTGATGTAAATGAAAATTTATAATTAAATATAAATTTTTTCATGTATCTTTAAAATTATTCAATTTGCTTTAATGTACATGATATATAGGAAAACCAATTAAGATTTGTATCCTTATAGATATTTTATCTGTTGTGTTTTCTTTACAAGATGACATTATTATTTTGCTTTATGTTGTATTATTTTAGAATTGTATCAATTTTTTTAAAGGTAATATGACTCCAATATTCTGTGTATTACAAGAATTTCTATACTAGTCACTTTTTATTTAACTAGTGTATTAATCTATGGTCAGCCTAAAAGAAACACTGTTTGATATAATTTTGATTGTTTTTGTTTAAATACGGGTTAAAGCTTGATACGAACATCCAAGAATAGAGAATGGTATGGATAAAAGAATAATTTTAAAACAAATATTTAAACTCATCTGTTATCATCTTAGCTTTTTAAGATAAAGTGCAAATTTCAATGTATTTAATATTTTATCTTTTTACAATTATTTTAAGTGTGAGATTTATCTTAGTTAAAATAATAAAATTGTTCTTACATATCTTTTTAGGTTCAAATTTTTTATATCACAAATATTTATTGTTTGCTTTACTTAAAGTTGTTTTAGTTATTAGTTACTATCGCGTATCGGAAAGTTAAACGTTTTGAAAATATATGAATTAGAAAGTAATAAAGTAAACCTAGAAAGATCCAATACCATAATTATAATTATAGTTTGTATGTTTTGATTTTTAAACTGGAGCTGTAAAATATCCATTAGGTTACTTAAATCATGATTTCTAAACTATATAATATTAGTATGCTACAAAAAAAGTTGAAAATTGTATGGAGTAATGTATGTTACCTCTAGTTTGTATGCATTACGAGATTTAGTTTTCACACATCAAATTTTCTTGTGGCTGTGTAGAGCTGAAAACTAAAATAGTTTCAACTATCGTTTATAATTTTCAAATCTTAGATTATTTATTCTCTGGCCAAAAAATGTCCTAGATTTATACTTAAAATTTCAATTTTAATTTATAAGTCATAAGGATGAAAGGTAGAGTGTTAAAATACTGTTTAAGCCACTGCCTAACGAGTACAAATTACAAATAACAAACTAAAATAGATTTATACATTAAACAAGCGTATATTTAAATTGGGTGTTCATAAGAACAACTGAGCAAGCACATTTAAGTGCCAGATCTGATCTTAGAAATTGTAGATATTCTCATTTGCATTCATAAATCTCAGAACAAACATACACCTAAAATCTTGAAATTTATAGCTTGAATTTATTTAAGTTGAAGTTAGAAGAACTTGAACTACATTTTCATACATTTACACTATAATTTAAAAAAAGCACAGAAGTACATTTATGCCTATTTATTGGAAGCTAGGCTAAACAACTTACTTTTTAAATCAAATTAAATATATATAATTTTCATTGTGTGCACAATTCAAAGCGCTTGTCAAGGATTGCGGAATAGTCCATAATGCGTTAACCAAATTCTAAGGAGAACAATTTCCACAATGCTTTTATAGATTTGCTTACAATGCTTTGTGTAGTTATTAAAACATCATCTTTGGCTTGAGAAAGGCTTATAACAAGGTTTAATCGCAAATCATAAGTATAATTAATAGGAGTGACTAAAGATGAAGCCTATGTGGTGCAGGAAGAATCAAAACTTTCAAAATTAATTCCTCTGATCATGCAGTAACCAAGATTAATTTAGACATCTTAAGCTTCCAAACAAATTCTACTGAATTTGAGAACAAGTTTGCAAAACGTCTTTTCTGCGTGTCCAAGAGGTGCAGCCAACAAACAGGTTTTTATTCCCAAAGCAATTTGGTCCAATTTAATCAAGCAGCCACAATGATAGATTGATGTAAGAAGTCTCTATATTCGATGGTGGTGTGACATGATAACGTAGAAGCCAAGAGCCTTATGGCTGTTCTATTGTGAAATATTTGGAACGGAAATACCAACATAATTTTTATGTATCCAAGTTAGATACATTTACCTTGTAAATTATAACTATTAATATATAATTAATCAATGGTTAATTATTCGCAAAATTATAGAATAAAAAATTATTGTAAGACAAAGTATTTAAAAACACACATTTTATTATCTTTTTCTCATTTTTTTTTCACTTTTCTCTCCTCTTTTCACACATTTTTTCCATCATTTTATCACTTTTTTTTTCTTAAAAACCACTCTCTCGCTAATAATAATTTATAAACAAAAATGTGTCTTTTTTTGTTAAAATAATAACATTTAAATTTGGTTTATGTGTAATTATAAAAACCAGAATTCAGCAGTGAAGCAGGCAGAGATCAAATTTCACCTGATTTAACTTCATCTGGCTGAAATTTAGGCTTTTTTGGTTCAATGATTATTATTTGTCTCGAGAAGCCCTTTATGAAATGTAGTGACCCTTCTGAAAACGAAGATAAAGTAATGGGAGTATATTTAAAATAGTAAAGGGGTGAAATATCTCAGTTTAAAGTAGAAAATCAAATTAAAAACACTGTTATGGTTAGTACATCGATCTATCATAGCTAGAGTGGCTAATACAAGAATATTCTAACATATTAAAATCGAGAGAGCATCTATTTATTGAATTATAACAAAGGAGGTGCAGGGAAGAGAATGGAATAACAAAAAAATGGACAAAGTAATCTGGTTGGTATTCAATTTATATAAATTAATCAACACATGTTTGAACTTATGTTTTACACGTCAATATGTTTTTTTTTTTCCATAGATATCTTACATAAAGAATCAACCCTATTCAAAAAACGGCTGGATACTAAATGTATATCTCTTATTGTGCAAAACTGTGAACCGCAATCAACTATTTTGTAAGAATATGTTCCTTCTACTAAATTCAATTTCAGGTGTTGTTTTATATGCTAAATACGTACCATAAAAAATTGTAAAATTTGATCAACCCAAACACGACCTAGCTTGATCTGTCACTATTTTAATGTATGTTTATTAGTAATAAAGGTATGGTAAAATAATCTGTTGAAACGACATAAAATTTAGATCTGGTAAGTTTTGCTGTTTACGGTTAGAGGAATCTAAAACAAAGGTTAAGTAGATGAATTTAGACCAGTTTACCTCACTTGTTCAGCTTTCATTTAAGGTATATACTTTGAGTAGAGGTTTGCAGTTAAAGCCAAGGCCCATTATCAAATTCCAACTAAGAATGTAATATGTAAGAGACTAACTTAACACAAGAATGAAAAAATGGATATGCGTCCTTTGGATTTCTTCAATAACATACACAAGTGGTTGGAAGATCTCCTAATTATATGAAAAATATCTTGTTTACTCAAACAAGATCATATCTTACTATTTAAGAAAAAGAGAATCTAAGTCCATTAGAAAACCACCACCAATACCAGCCACTGCGTAATGCTCATGGATTCCGTATTCCCCTTATTTGTCTTCTTCCTTTCTATTATATTTTCTTCCATTTTTTTTTCCTTCAAATTGGAATTTGAACCATGCCACAGAAGAATTAAATCCTCCCATGTTCTTTTCCTAAATTACGAAATAAAAAGACAAAAATAAGTTTAATAGACCCTACTCACGTGATAAATAGGTTTTCCTATACTTATTTGTCTTTCTAATTTATACTCGCATTAGGAACATGAAAGACCCAAATGGCTAAGTCTGCTACAAAGTACCCGACATTAACTTGAATTTTCAAACTCTGCCATAGCACCAAATTAATGTATTAGGACCTCTAAATTTTTATATTTATTTTTAAAATAATAGTTAGTTAGTTAGGCAAGCCCTTAAAAAATGGGGTTGGAGACAAGTTTGCCATACTTCCCTTAATTTTCATTTAACATTTTATAATTGTACCAAACAAACTTAAGAGAGAGAAAGAAAAAATGGAGGGTCATAAACTTTCTACCTGCATTTTATTCACCACAAAAAATGCCTTCCATTCCCCACAAGCTAGTGGTTGTCACAACAACCTCTGAACAAACTATCCAACTCCACAGAATTGCAGGTCAAAAGGGGGGAATAGATGGTATGTATAATATACTTCTGAAAATTTGGGAAAAATAAAATGTCCAAAAGAAAAAAACAAAAAATCAAACTTCAAGTAGTTTAGTCGTGTAAAGATTCTGAGGAGGCTGGGAAGGAATTTGATGTAGTATCAGCTTGTTTAGATGAATCTTCAGTAGCAGCTTTTGCATCAGAGTGCTGAAGCTTGTCACTTGATAATTTAGGTGGAGATGTCTCAGGTGGTTGTACAGTTGATAACCCTCTAGGATTACTAATGAGAGAAGTATCAAATACAGACATAGCAGGTGAGGTCAAGCTATAGTTGTGAGGGATAGTCAAAACTGGATGATCAAATTTGCATGTTGGACCAAACTTGCACATTCCATAGATTCTGTAATAAGAGCATACAGCTTGCCCCTGCAGATAACCAAGATAGGAATCGGGAATCTAAATGCTTAAAACCATATATGGTAGCCAATGTGAACTATAAAAATACCTTCTTAGGATATTAGGGAGGGAGGACAACATGAACAAAATTATTTAAATAAATAATACATGTTTTGATTTTTTTACACCGTTATACAATCACAAACCATCATATATGGTAACTTGGTTGACAATAACTACTTTAAAAGTCATATCGGAGATAGTTGACACTATAAAAACTTTTACACTCATTGTTTAAAGTAAGTAGGCATCAAGTAGAAGCTGAACTTACAGGTCTCACAGGAAGGCCAAGTGGATTTATTAACGATTGAGATATTCTTTCTTTTGGGTGGTGGAACTTGCAATCAGCTCCATATTTGCAGGTTCCAGTGCTCATAAAGTATCTACATTCTGGTTGATCAGGTCTATTTGGGAGAGCTGAATTTATTGCCTGCCCACCAAAAAGTGACTCGCCCAGATTCATGAAGTCATAAACAAGATTAGACCCAAGAAAACCGGTAGGCATTGCAGGGTTCATATTTCCCTATTTTGAGAAACAAGGACACAGTCAAAACAAAAATTTTTAATTCAATTTGCAGAAAGTACCATTATTTGCATGTATTTTGTAGTAGCCACAACCCTACAGAATTAATTATCACTAGAAGGCAAGATGCTTTGAAGATTTCCTTAAGAACAAGGCACATTCTGTTTCAGATATTAATTGGTACATGAATGCCAAATGTTCTTGACAAATAAAAAAATAAAAAAAATGCAAAGCGTAAGGAATAACAGTATTTCCATATACAGATTCATTTCCTCTAAAGTTCCTTGCAATGCCTATGACATTTGGTATTAAAATATGGCAACAATATTTTATAATCTTCATGCATTTATTTATCTAGATATATCAGACAACAAAATTCAAGATGCTTCCAAATAAATAGCTATTGCCTAATGCTTCATGCAGCGATTCAAAACTAGTTTGTATGGAGTAACATTTCAGTAAGACGGCAGAGGAGAAGAATAGAATGTTGAATTCCATCTTTTCTTACCAAACATTCATGCAGAGAAATAATACCATTCAGATCAAATTCAATGACAAGATAACCACTGAACGGAAGTGAAAAAACAAAGATCAGAGCAAACAGAAAACAGGACAACTAACATCCTTAACTAACCATGTAGTTGTTCCAGCTCTGCACAGGTATAATGCCTTGTGAAGAAGACATAAAAGGAGGCACATAAGATTGAAGGCCTTGTCCAGATAAGTATGACATTCTTGGTACTGCAGACCATGCAGGGAACCCTCCAGCATATGGTAAACCTGATGTAGGAATAATTGTTGAGGTAGGAGATCCAGCCAACGGGTACGCTCCGAGGGAAGCATGCTGTGGATGATGAAACTTGCATGCAACACCAAACTTACAAGACCCAGTTCTCATGTAATAGGGACATGATTTTTCTTCCTAAAAGAAAGTGTCAAAGAATGTTGAAAAATTGCAATGATTTCTTTCATCAACACAGTAACAGTAATCAATTAAAAAAAATGCTGCATGTTCAAAGGGATGCACAAACCTGACGCATGGGAAGACCTAAAGTATTGAATGACACAGGAGCAGCACCTCGCCTGTCCTTTGGATGATGATATTTACATGTTGATCCATACTTGCATGTCCCTGTCTTAAGAAAATACTGCATTGCGTATTTCAAACAACATCATAAGTTACTCAAATTGAATAGCACTGAAATAGTATAATAAATCTCCCATGAACATGGACTCTGTAGTATACAATACAGCTCCTGAACCTGATATTTATAGTATAATAGATGTTAAACTGATGTTCATATATTTATTTCCTTTCCTAGTTTAAGTATGTCATAGCTGGCATCAAATAAAATTTGTTATCATCATCATAATGAAAATCTGGTAAAATAAGTTCTAAAGGACAAAAACCACATAATATGACTACTAAAAATAAAACAGATCACCAATAGAAAACAAAATGGTAGACGTTATACAATGACAGCATAACTACTCTATTTTTGTCCAGTTCATTAGGTATCCTACTTCAATTTGACATTTCCTTCCCTTCATTTATTGGTTTGCTATCAGTGCACTAGTAATCACTAAGCTAAACGTTTCAAACAGACCAGATTTATTACCAAAAGGGACCACAAAAAAGGACGAACATTAATGCAAAAAAGCAACTTTCTTTTGTGCTAGAGTGACATTGCAAAATGTGAAACGCATATCTTCTTATGGAGTCTTCTACAAACACAAGAAATGTTATTTTTATTACAAAAATCCCCAAAATTTATATTAGAGGGAAAAAAATGTGTTTGATTTCACTCTAATATAAAACACATCCTCAATCATTTTCATGAAGCATAATTCTGTTATGATTCATTCATGAACCAACAACTATCCCAAAGCTTCAGTCATCAGGTAAAGACACATGAATGGTCTTACATTCCTCATATAATTCAACACAAGAAAAATGTCACATAACAAATACATTTTCATTCATCAAAATAAACATACTTCGCAATCAGGTTGCCCGGCCCTCTGAGGGAGTTCTTCACCATAATGAGTACCCTGAAAATCTAATAAAGTATGAGAAACTTCTATCTGTTTTCATATGATAAAACTAACAAGCAGATTGAAGAGTAAGTTACAATAGAAACAAACAATTACACAAACTACATCCTTTGTAAATATTTGGCCAAAAGTGTTGCTTCATATATATCCAGAAGAGAATGAATGAAAAGGAAATTAAAGAAAGAGCTCTTACAATTGAAATATGAACAGGGTGATGGTAGCGACAGTTACTCCCATAACCACACATTCCAGTCCTCAAATAATATAAGCAGTCGGGTTCACCGGGTCGATCTGGATATTGGGTAGATTGAGCTGCAGCATCTCTATCCCAATTATCATTGATTTTCAAACGTCGAATTGCCTCTGCAATACAGATCAGAAACCAATGAGGCAAAGTCTGCCCAATGTCTCATTTGAACAAATTTATGGAACACAACAAACTAGATCAGAAACTTAAAATTTTCATCTCAGAAGGCACACTATTGTTGCCTAAAGGATTTGAAGATCAAAACATGCAGGCGGTCCTTAGGTGCATCGATTATGTAAATCCATGTGTGATCAAACATAACACTTTAGTTTAGGAAAGAAAACACTAAGCCATGTTTCCAGAAATCCTCATAGGTCTCTCACAATACATTGTGTGAATCATCGGAATTCTTCAAATCAAAATCATCGTAACATAAAAAGAAAGCCATGATATCATAAATGAAACAAAATCGTTGAGTAAAGACAATCTAACATCTAACATTTCCTAGCAAAACAACACACCATCATGATTAAACCATGATCAAAACTATTTAAACCACGAATCGTGACAAAAAAAAAAAAAAAAGAAAATCAATCACCAGAAAAATCTGCACCACCTTCAATGTTGTCACCAGATGGTGTAGAATCAGCATTCCTCAAAACCTGCCTGTTTTCTGGCATCTGGTAGCGTTGAAATGATAATAAGAGACTCTTTTTTGCTTGTTCGATCAAACCCGTAGAAGACCCTTTGAGCCTTTAAGAAGAAATCAGCGCACAACACTCTCAAATTAACTCACCCCACATGGTAAAATGATCATCTGGAGACAGTGAAAATTGACCAAAGACTAAAAACAATAAAATAAAAATTTCCCGGAAAATTAAAATTAAAATATTAAAAACAAAATAAAACAAAGGTACAAAGAGAGAATCGCAGATAAAATTGAGAAGAATCAAATGTGAAATCTTAAAAAAGAAAGAGATTTAATAATATTCCAATTGGATGAAAGTTGGCGTCAAATTAGATTAGAGTTTCCTGGTTGTGGTTCTGCAATCTTCGGAACATTTTGGATCTTTGAATGTGAAACCCGACAAGTTAATAATAATAATGTTAATACAGTAATACTAAAGTAAGGTTCTTGCGCGCGTGTACGAACAATAAATTCTCTGTACCATATTACCCTCCACGTGGCTTCCCCATAACATGTTTACGTGAACCAAGATTTATTACTGCCACTACGGCGCGTGCACTGCAATCACTACTACAAATTTGGATTGTTAAGAAAATTTAATTAGCCTGAAAAAGTGGATGCCAATTATGGTTTTGGTAAGTGGCATTTTAAGTTTTTAATTTATCTATGTCTCCAGATTTAACCACTTTAATTCTTTTCCTTAATAGAGTTCTCCATTTTTAGCTTCATTCCAGTACTGGTAATAATTTTGAACAAACAAGTAATACAGACAAAGTTATATATACGGTTTTTATATTATTAGTTTCATATCTTAGTTTGCCTATTTTAAATTCAATGGGTACAACAACATTCTTCTCGTATTGTTTGCACCACAATGCTATTATTGTCAAATAAATAAATAAATTAAGTAAATAGTTTATATATTAATGTTACAAAGACTTTTTATGACATGCATAATAGTTTTATTAAACATTATGACAATTATATTAAAAATATACTTATCATATTTATTATTAGTTCCCAGTATAATTTTATACTTACTTTTACATTAAATCTTTTATTTTAATATGAAGGAGGAGCCACAAAGTATGACTTTTGAGACACGAGAACCAAACATATAATATTTGTATTTTGTAACGTACTAGCATTATCACCTGAATTATACATAAGGTATTAACCCAAAAATTAGTCATTAATTTTTCAATTTTTTATGGTTTTAACATAATATATGATCTAATGTATTTATATCAATATTAAATATTTTTTTATTCTTATTATAAGTTCTTAATTTAAAGTATAACTTAATTTTTTTTATAAAATTTAATTTTAAATATTTTATATATTAATTATTTTTTATAAAAATAATTTTTTTATTAAAATTAATTATAAAATAATGTGACAGTAAGAAAAATATAGCTTATTAATGTTTATTAATTTTGGTTAAAGAATGATTTAAAAAAATAATTTAAGATAAATTTATTTTTTCAACTAAATTAATCATAATTTTAATTTTAATAAATAAATTAATTATATTATATAATAATAATTAAGGAAGTATAATATATTAATATTACTATTTTTAAATATATGAAATATATTTTTAGGTTATGAAAGATATAATTTTTAATTAGTATTTTTTAATTTTATTTTAATTATTATATTTAATAAACAATAGTACATTTTTATTTATTGTCAAAACATTTTCAAGGATTAAAATTAAATTAAATTTATATTTTCAATAATTATATTTTTAAAAAA
>JAMLFT010005363.1:0-17701 GCA_026544285.1 Pachyrhizus erosus | reverse complement strand
GTAATTATAGTTTCTTCATTTATTTCAAAAAAAATAAGTAGGTATAAATTAACAAATTGTTTATTTAATTTGTTTGATTTAGGCTAATTTGTGATAGATTAAAAAAAGATAAATATTAATAACATTTTTCTAACACTATTTATATGATATGCTATTTTATTGTTTTCACTTTTAAATGAATCATGAGAAGCAAAACTTATAAAGATTAATAATTTTTAATAAATTTAAACTAATAAAAGATGTTAGAGAGAGTTTCCATATCATCCATCTTAAAAAAATATCTTTATGTATCAATGTAAAGTTGATTAATGATTAATTTTTGTTAAGAACTTAACTATATCTTTAATGAAGTATTTTTGTTAATCATAATCTTTGTTAAGAAATTTAGATTATCATCTTTTGTAGAATCTCACCTATCAATAATATTTTTTTATTTATAAAACTTAAATTCAAAACTCAGTTCTACTTAAATTAACACGTAAGTAAAACAAAATTAATATAAAATAATCTAGTCATTATTTTCTAGATTTTTACGAAATGAAGGGCCTCGGTCTCCAGGAATTTATAGAAATTATAAAAATACATAAGATAAAATTAATAATTTTAGGAGAAGCTATTCAAAATAGCTTCTGATTTATATAAATTTCAAATTCCGTTTAACTTCTAATTATTTTCAAAAGTTAAAAAAATATATGAAAAGCTTTTGAAAGTAATTATTTTTTAAAACAGTAATTAGTTTACTAAAAAATTATAATAAACAAGCCCTTAATTAAAATTCTCTTAATTTTTTTAATTATTTTAGTATTAAACTATATTTAAATATGTTTTTTATCATTATAATTTGAGTATCACTTATGAACTAAAAAAATATTTACTAGACACAAAATTTTAGAAAAATTCAAAACAAAAAGTTACTCATATTTTATATAGGAACTAAAAAAATATTAAATTCTCTTAAAATGTTAAGTAAAATAATAATATAATAAAATTTTGTATTTATAAAAGATGATTTAATATTCAAAATGAAATCTTTGATTATCGATACAAAAACAAAATTCTTTTGAAGATTTTTTTTAAGGAAAATACTTAACTTTACAAAAAGTTAAATGCACGAAAAGAGACGAATATCTTTTATTAATCATCTTTCTATATTTAACTATTCTTTGATTTCGGTCATAAAGAAGCAATGACCTGCTTCTCACTCTCTCTTTTTTTATTTTAAAAAAAAAAAAACTACACGTGTATCTTCAAATAATTTGTGCAAGTAATCCTTTGTAACAAGTAGCAATTCTCAATTTTTAATATTCGTTTTTTGGTATATTGAATAATTCATTTCAAATAAAAATTTTGAAAATTGAAATTAGTTAAATAATAAACAGTTTTTGCAAGTAATATAATAAATATAATTATAAATATTTAGACAATATATGCATATACAGATTGTTTTCAAACTACTATAATATTAAGTATATAAAACTTGAGTTTGACTTATTAAAATAAGACAAATGTTACTCAATATTCTTAAGGTACTAATTATTTTTTTTTTCTGTGATGCATAAAAAAAATATTTTTTATAATTTTTAAATGTATTCTCATATAATATAATTTTTCATAAAAAAATATTTTAATTTTATGTTCTTAAAACACTGATTAACAAAACTCTTAAAATAATTGATAATAATTTTAAGTTTAAATTTACTTGTCTAACTAAGCAAATAAGATTGATAGAGTATTTAACAAGCCAAATTCAAATAATCTACAAATAATTCAACCTAATTATATTCTCGCAACATCGACAACTCATATTTGTCTACAAATCAACCGTTAATTTAAATATATTTTTATTTTTTTACAATTTATCTTGATTTTAATTTTTGCTTTTATATTTCAAAAGTTTTGCTTTTGGTATTTACATTTTTATTCTATTTAAATTTTAGTCCTTATAATTTCATATCATTTTAATTTTGATTTCTATAACTTGTCAAATTTTGTTCTTATGCATGGTTTGTTGGATTAATTATTTAATTAATCAATTTTATGGATTAACATTAATTAATTATTAGGATTTATTCTTTAATTAAAAATATATTAATGATCAATAAGTATTATTATGACACTAATTTAATGGTGGATATTGTATCTGACTTTTGTTTGAAGAATGACCTTGTCATGGGTTAGGTCATTTGTTATGTAGCTTGTTGAGGAGTCCCTTCCTGTTTATAGAGTTATAAAATTGATATTTCATTACTTAGTTTGATACAGAGTGAGACACTCTAGAAAGTGGCAGTTTACTCTTAATATTAGAAAATTTTCTCTCACTAATTGAAACACCATGAATGCGAATGAATTTTGATACACGTTCTTGTTCCCTCTCTATATTGATGATCAATGTACTTTAATCTTGCATCTATATAGGATTTTGACATAATATAATCCTTTGATAAATCATCTTGGTTGCTTCTTAAAAGATGTGTACTAAAATAATGGCATATTACTAATAACATGAATCAAAATTTAAATAAAGTAAATTATAAATGTAAAAATTAACCTCTTAAAATATAAAAATAAAATCAAAGTAAAAACATAAAAAGGTAGGTACTTTGAGCATAAATTGGTCCAGCATAATTGTGTAACATATATCAATGAAATGAACATTTCATTCAAAACACACAAAGTACTACAGCCCCAAACATATCTTTTTAAATTTTAGCCATATGTATAGTAGATAACATGAAAATGAACATATGTTATATATTATTATGAATTATAAAAATATATTCAACCATGTAAATAACATAAATATCTTCTTTTCCCACAAACTTTATAAGAATTTAATCATCACTACTACATATCTTCCTCCTCTATTCTCCTTAACTCCTTTTGATAGGTGTCTAGACCAACTTGAACGATAAATTGTGAATGGGTATAAATTTAAATAATTTTTTATATTAAATTTAAATAAATTGGTCTAAATCATGTTGAATTGAGGGATCTACAGCAAATGGGGCAACATAGCTCCCTTTTGTATCGACACAACCAATAGAAGGGGTTGTATGTGACACAATTGGGAAGGTTACAGAGAAGCAAAGTTGTCGTCGGACTACTGCAAGAACTACACCATAACCTTTTATAGTAATCTTCGACATCAGCTTCAAAGTCACCTTTCGCTTCCAACTACCTTGTATAAACTGCTCCTCCAAGGAATCCTATAAACAACCAAAACAATTCAAATATGTAGACCAATCACTAATGTTGTAACAATTATAAGTTCAAAATAAGTAAAAGAAACAACTTAACAATGTTGTTAGAAATCTGCCTAGCTGCCTCAAACATCATTTGGCCGAATTTCTTTATTCGAGCCATCTTCCGCATAAGTTGTTATGAAGGAGATAGAGGATCAATGAAAATTCCCTCACCATCAGATAGTGTTGTTGCCTCTTGTCATTTGTTCTCTCTTTCCTCCCTCAATGTTTTCTTAAGAAAATCGTAGGTGGAAGTAGAGTTTAATTTATGAATTTCCTGGGCCTTCTTTCTTTTATCTTGTAAAATAAAATTTCACACAATTAAGTAATGTAAAATAAAAAATTATAAATAGTAATTTAAATATGAACAACCTCTCGTTCAGGGCTATTTTTGCTTTCACTAAATTGGTTCCATTTCAGGTCGAGGATACCATATTTCTCCCAAGGAGTTTCCTATTTTTCTTACTTATTTTCATCAAATACCCAAGGGTGGTTAGGCAGAACTTATGTTCCCTCCTCATTTTTGCCATAGAGGAAAGTATGTTGTACTTCACCATGGCTCCATTTTCAATTTCAAAGTATTCCTACGTTACAAAATTAAATTAAAAATTTAGTGAAGAGGTGATTCAACAAGAGGAGGCAGTGGAGTAGCCATGTGCCTTTTACGAAAAAACATAAATAACAAAGGTTAGTTGCAATAATACAAAACTGGATACATTGTAATTTTAGAAATAAACATAATGCATAAAAAAATTAAATTATACAATAACAAAAACATAACTTATATCTAATGCGATTAGGTACAACTGTTCTCCCATACGCCTTCATCATTATCGATATGAGTGATATATACGCCATCCAATTCATGTTCTTCAATGATAACAAGCATGAGTAATGTTGATAAAGAAGGAGTCTCACACATATCAAGTGCTGAATCTGATTTTCATTAGTCATATTCATGTTTCTTCCTTACAGAACCACTTACCACTTACCACCTTTTATTAGATGGATATTTGACAAAAAAACATCTGTATTGCCTACTTTGCCATGATAAAAGACTTGTCCTTATAACCTACCTCTAGAAGGTATATCTTCCTAATTGATCAGTTTGCACATCATTGTTTCTAATAATCCACGTACACTTAAAAACAGACACTTCGAATTTAGTATAATTAAGCTAGCATATTTCTTCAATAACTCCAAAGTAAGAGATGACCGAAAATGAGATTATTATCTTTTGAACTAGCAGAGTGCAAGGACTCATCATGCGTAGTTACCCCATTATTTTGCACGATATTCTTGTCATCCTATGAACTTGTGTAAAAGGAATGCTTACTGGTATCATCTATAGTCAAAGTTAAGATATTAATCTTAGACCTATTTGCTAGCCATTTTAATGTATCAGAAGCACTAATTTTTCCTTTAATTGCCTCAATTGCATACTAGTATTAATATAATTAAGTAGCAATAAGATTCAAATTTCATGAATACAAATTTCCATCAGATACATACATTAATTTCATGATGGCAATGTGAGGGTGACAGTAAGGGTTCGTGATTGTCAACGTCAGAGGATTTCGTTGCTAAGTTCACCAGAGAAGAAGAACCAATGGTATCTCTTTGGTATTTAATCTTTATGTGTTAGTATTAGTAACTAAAACAATGTATAAAAACTAAATCCTATGCCTAATCCAATAGAAAATTTGATTTCCAGAGCTAGAAAATGCTAATTGAATGAAAAATACCTATAGAAAGTTGAAGGGATATAGATCTAGTTTATAAGTTGATAGCTATATGTGTGTATAAGTACAACCAAGACACTACAATACCATAAAAAAAAGTCCCAACTAAACCAACACAAAAGCACAAGCAAGTTATACACACATCTTAGTGACATATAAATCTAACAAAACAAATTGAACATCAAACTAACTAACAATTTATATCTCACTAACAAGTCACATATGTACCTAAACTTGTACAAGTTAACCAGTAAAAGTTTATACATATTTGATTAACACAGTAACAAAATAATTATGGATCATATATAGGCTAAACAATAAAAGAATTAACCAATTTTTTTACTTCTAGATTTTATTTTATTCCATTTTTTATATTTAGTTTTACTTATACTTTTTTTATTAACATTATATGAATCATATAATGTTAATGTTTCTATAATTTATATTTATTTTTTATTAAATAAAAAATCATACATGAATAATAAATAATAATAATAATATTAAAAAATATCAGTGTAGTCATGATAGTGACGATAATGAAAATGGTGGTGGTGACAATGTGATGATGGTGTTGACAATAGTGGTGGTGAGGGCAACAATGGGAAGATGTTGATGGTGACGAGGTGGTGACAACAATGATGAGACATGAGTGGTGACAACAATAATGGGGAAGATGGGATTAAGGGAGGCATTGAGAGACAAGGTAGGGGGAGGGGGTGTCAGCGGCAGGCAGTGGAAGATGTGAGACTTGACATTCATATTCATTTATTGAAAGCTCGCGAGTATACTTGCTTAGCCTGCGAATTAAATAGGGTGAGTAAAATAGTCCACTTTTTAAACAAACTTTAAAATTGAGTACTCGCACGGGCTATAAGTTATGTCAGTTGGCTTGCAGACCTTCACTTATTTATCCAACTCTAACGGGAGTGGTGACGACGATAACAACAAGTGTTGGTAGTGATTCTATAAGTATTGGTGATAATGATGGTATGATGTGAATGATGATGTTGATAACAATGATAGTGGTGGTGATAATGATAATGACAAATGGTGGTGTTGATGACAGTAATAACAGTAGTGTTGGTGGTGACAATAATAATGATGAATGGTGATATTAATGGTGATGGGGTGGTGTTGGTGGCAGGTGGTGGTGTTAATGACAACAATGATGATAACAGTAATTGGGATAGTAATGATGTTGATGAGAACAATAATAATAGTGGAAATAGTGGTAGTAGTAACGATGGGTGATGATGTTAATAGCGATAATAGTGGTAATGATGATAGTGATAAAAAAAGTTATTGTTAAAGATAGTAAAAATATTTTTTAAAAAAATAAAAAATTAAATTTATATTTTTTTTAAAAAATATAAAAGTATTTTAAAATTAAAAAAAATTATTTCAACTTTATTTTAGATAAACATGTTTTGTTTTAAAAATTACATTTAAAAATAGAAAATCAAAAGCTTACAACCACCTCAAACATACCTTAAACTTTGATTGTTTTAATATTTTATTGTTGTCTAAAATTATTGGTTATTTTATAATATTTGAATACAATTTTGCATTTTTTTAATTATACTCTTATATATATTAGATTAAGCAAGAGGATACATTAATAACTTTTATTTTTATCTAACATTTATAGAAGAGTTTAATACTACTACTTCTTGGTGGCATAACAATAGCCAGTTAAAACTCACAAGCACAATTATAAATTGGCATAATTTATAAATAGAGTACTTAGAAAAAATTATAAAAATTAAATATTTTAATTTATGTATAAAAATCTTAGGCAATGTCGTCTTGACAGTAAGGCCAATTAGATCTTTACCTTAGTCCCATGATTAGAAAAGCTATTAATGTTGTATATATTCTTTGAGGGGCACCGGAGTACATAATTTACAAGCATAATTATTGACAAAATCACAACCACTAAGTAAATTGATTGTAATATAAATTGATTCACAGGCACAATTGCTAACATTAATTTTCCAATTTCAAAATTCACGTATGCCTAAACCAATGATAATAAACATTTAAAATTACCTTTCTAACATTGTTAACTTTAACTTTTAATGATTAAATTTAATAATAACACTAATTTGTAATTAATAATAATCTTTTAATTGAAAGAAAAATCAATTTGAATGATATACTATTTCCAATATTATTCCCTTAATTACGTTCTTGTTTATATTATAATTAATAGTTACCTTTCTAATTGAAAGAAAAATTAATAATTATGTTTTTATCTCTATAGAAATTAATGTTTTTACTTCGTTTTCTTCACTGTTTCACTCTTAATCTTTTCTCTCTTCTTTTTCTCATTTTTCTATTATTCTTTTCAAACTTGAAGTGAATTGTAAAAGTGGATAACTCATATCAAATTGTGACAGTAGAAAATATCAACTAGTAATTCTCTCTATCTTCTATCGTTTCATCATTTTCTTTTATTTATAATTTTTATTGTTGTGATTTCATTTTATTTTATTCCTATACTTTATAAAATTGTGGTAATATAAAATATCAAATAAAAAGTGTGAATATAATTTTGTAAAATTAAAGAAAAAGAGAAAAGTTAATAATAAGATCACTCTTTCAGTAGACGATTCTTTTCGTGTTGAATATTTTTTATGCATAGAAGATCAATCTTTTGCTTTTATTAAGGTTTGACTTGAATAATTTTAACAATACAAAACTATTTTTTATTTTTTATTTAAATTAAAAATTTTTAAAACTTTAAACAAGGAAAAATATCGTATTAATCTTAAAAAAATGAAGATCTAATGAACATTCTGATATTGACGGTTTTAATTTATTTTCAGAATTAAAAGTATTAAAAGAATAAGTTAGCAATACAACAGAAGTATTGAATTATATAAAAATAAATGATTTTACAGCTCAAAAAACTAAAAGATTAATATAAAAACTGATAATTAATATTTCATTAATTTTTTTATATAAACTTTTTCTTGAGCCAAATTTAGCTTGATACAATCCTAATCTTAGATAAATGCTAATCAATGGTATAAAGTATCTAAAAACATTTCTTTTTGTAGGATTGACTAACTTATGTTGTTGTGTTAGACATAATGACATATGAGAGTCTCAATAGAAACATCTAAGAACATTGATTAAAGAATAAAAATAGAAAGTTTTGATAAAAAATAATGTCATTAGTATACATGTATTATGGTTAAAAAATTAATTTAAATTAAATTATTAAATCAAGTTTATTTATGTTTGAAAAAAGAATTTTATTGTCTATAATGATTTTATTTAATATTGTCAAACTCAACTCAAACCAAATTTTGACCAATTAGTCCAAGAATCAAACAATTAATTGCTTTGAGTCACTAAATGGATTAACCATACATTAAACTCAATGCAACTCGGCTAGTCTTTAGGTTAAATCGATGACTCAATGGGTCACTGTGACTTAGTGAGTCATGCATTTTTTAGTTTTTTTTAGACTAAGTTTTGCCTTTGTTAAAAAATCTTAAATGTAAATAGATAACCTTTTATGCTTGTCTAGATCCTTTAAGTATACTCTTCCTAGTCGCTTGATGAAAATCTCACTCACTTATACCTTTACATCATGCGTGACCTCTGTCACTAGTATAAAGTGATGACTAATGCAAATTGATAACCAATGCAAAGTGATTATAAAAGGTCTACTATGATAACCTTGTTATTTTTGTTTGCCTATTTTACTTTTAGTTTAGTGATAGTTATGTGAATAACTATTAGAATTATGTATATAAGTAGTAGTTTATGATAACCCTGTTATTTCTAGCTTCCTTTATGAGAATTGTGTTTGTATTTCATTTTCTTATTTTTGTTTGTGATTGTGTCTTTAAATTTTGATAGTCTCGTTACTTAGTAAATAAAGTAGTAAATTTTTTTTTTATAATTTTTTAAGATAGATCAAATCATATAGATTAATCAATGACTGACTAAGTCGACCATTGATTCAATGACCTAATATTTTGATCGAGTCAATGATCAATCTAAATTTAATAACATTGATTTTAGTCTACTCAAATGTTACTTCCATGAAAGACATTACTTTCTTAAGAAAAAAGAAAGAAAAAACTCTTGTGCCTTCAATATTGCATCCCTACTCTTAACTTATTGTCGTGATTTTTTAAAAAAAATTTAATTTGTTAACCGACTAATAATGAACACAAACCGATGTATCATAAATTAACACAACAAAGCGCAATTAAAAGTGCTTTGGGCTGACGATTATATCAATGGGTTGATCTAGAAGAGCTTGCTTTCAGATCTGATGAAGTTGGATTTCACATCAAGCCCAATCTTACCTAATCCAAAACATGCACCCCACAAACTAGCACGTCGAACCTGAGAGAAGACACCAGTAATCAACTCGGGAGAATATCCTACAAACCTTGAAAATCGAAACAGGCAACAATGCAACAATGTCAATTCCTTGCTTTTAGTCTCACTACTACATTAATATGAGTGAAAGACATCATCGCTCATGAATCATTGAACATGTTGAATTTTGGTCCTTCGTGGCCAATGGCCCCATGCATTAAATTTAAATTAACATCCACATGTTTGATGTTCCGATCGATTGTTGTTCGTTTCACATATTTGGTTACCAGAAGGCCTCTTTCATGTTTCCAAGAAATAATCCAATAATAGTATATTAATTATTACTTTTATTAATGCCAACTTGTGGTAGGTACGTTTTTTTTTTTTTTTTGGGTGGAATTGTGGTAGGTACGTATTGAATACAGAAATTCAAATTGCAAGAGTAGTTTTAATATACTTTCATTTTCAAAATATGATGCACTCTGCTTGCACTACACAAACTCACCATCTATATATTGTTTTCATTACATTATATTTATTACTTCATCTCCGAAATATAATACACTTTCATTTCAAGATTTTGGGTGTTGTTGAGTGTTATAAGAGCATTGATTAAAAAATATAAAATATAAAAAATTTAATTTAATTGTATATTTAATTACTCAATTATCATTATTTTATGAATTTTATCACTCAATTTTTTTTTACATATTTTACCATCATGATTTTAGTTTTTATGTATTTTTTTTACTTAAGTTTTCTTTTACATATTTTATCATCATGTTTTTTAATTTTTATGCATTTGAATATGATGTTGATAACAAAATGACATTATTTTACAAAAATTTGTAATAAAACAATGTCGTCTTTAAAAGATACATCAACACTTCATTACACATTTAAAACAATGTCGTCTTTTTATTTTTTATTCCTTAACCAATGTTCTTAGATGTTATTATTGGGATTCTCATACATCATTCATGTCTACTACAATAGGCTTAACACACCTTAAAAAAGGAAATTTCTTTAGATATTGGACACTAGCATAAAAGGTTATCTATTCTCATTTAGAATTTTTTAACAAAGACAAAATTTTGTAAAAAAAAAAAAAACCAAAAAATACATGATCGTTTGAGTCACAATGACCCACTAAGTCATCGGTTCAATCTCAAGACTAGCTAAATTAGATCGGATTGCACCAAATGTGATGCATGATTAATCCATTTAATGACTCGGATCAGTTAGGTGTCTAGTTCTCAAACTAATTGGTCAAATCAATCGGTTTGAGTCAAGTTTGATAATATTGAGTAAAATTATTATAAATGATAAAATATTTCTTTTATATATAGATAAACTCGATATGAATAATTAAATTTAAATTAATTTTTTAATTAAAATTGAGAATTTTGACCTAATTAATAGATTAATTGATTGATAAAAAGATTCCTTAAATTAACTTATGGATTATTTTTTTTGTTGGAAATTAACTTACTGATTCTATAATGTTTTAATCTTCTTAAGTTCTAAATGTTGATTAGTTCTTGATTGCATTAGCAATTTATAGTGTATTAAAATTAAAACCAAATAATTTACTATAATTAACTATACTATTATTACATACAAACTTTATACATTTTGCAACATTCATTTTTATACAATACACATTCTTTATTTTATTAGTTTTTTATTTTAATTTGTTTTATATTTTTAATTTTCTATTTTTTCAAATGACAAACATGTTAGATTTTTTTAAAAAAAATTAAGTTCCTTATATTTTTATTATAAAATATTAATAAAAATACAATAGCACAAGTTATTTTCATGAGGACATCGTTCTAATATAAATAAGTAGATAGTCAAGAACTATATGAATAATTTTGTTTTCTTAATATTGTATGTACATCTCATTTTAATACATATGTAATGACCAACAAGGATTTGGTCTAGTGGAAAAGTCTAATCCCAACAATGTGACAAACCAAGTTTAAAATTTTACTAATAGAGATGTCTATATTTTATCTAAAAAAAAAGAAATGCCTATATTTGATGATTGACTGTATCTTAAATAAGATTGTTTAAAAAAAAGATATTTATGAGAAACAGAAAAAGAGATAAATGCAACTTGTGTGAGTGCACAAAGTCGTTAAAATGAATATAAATTATATTTAAAATAAGTAAGGGAAAAAATTTAAAAGTTATTAAGCATGAGAAAGTTAGAAGCAAAGAGAGTCATTTCATTATAAAAACAAAAAGTATTTTTTACTACTTAATTATAAGCAATTAGTTTCTCATGGTAGTCATCAAAAGAATTAAAAGAAGGGCAAGTCTCCCTTTACTAATAAAAGTAAAAATGAGATATGTTAAGTTTTATAAGGATTGAACTTATTTTTTGTTTCTTAAATCTAAAGTCTTAACTAATTTATTTTACGTGATAGATTTAAATATATTTTTTTTATCTCTGTATAGTAATTTTTTTAAAATAAGTTTTTAGAATTCCTTTTTTCTCTCCCTTTTAGTCGTTACCTTTACATAAAATGGCATTATGATCCTTTAAGTTATTGCCTTTCTCTGATACACTGCTAACCTCTCTGGCGACAGGTTTTGCAAGATGTTTGTTCCTCTCTGTTGGCGTCAATTGAAGTTCCACAGTGAACACCATTTAGCCCGTCTTCTATGCCATTCCTTTCTTGTCTAATTGGGAAGAATTGTTATGAACGAAATGTTGAACACATTTAATACATTTTGTTGTAATATGCACCTAAGTTTTGTGTTTTTCACTTCGTCTTCTTAGATCCTTTGTGCACTTAATGAATAGCAATCATTTATATTCGTATATCATTAGTGTACTGAATAGCAAGAATATAAGTAGTCCTTTCTACAAAAGGACTTCGGTCTAGCACTCACATAGGAGAAATTTGTCAAGAGTGATGATCTTGAACTTTTTTTTTTTTTTTGTTGGTATATATCATGAACATGTAGTTTGATACCTTCTACAATATGAATTTAGGGTTTAGGGTTCACATTTAAAATTTGGGAGAACTCAACCTCATTCGTGTAAGATAGATGCTGCACTAAGATTCTGGCAAGGGTGAACCTCTAGAACTCTTGATTTTGTTAATCTCACCTAACATGATACCTCTTGTTATCATGGTATCACCTAAATGATACAAGATTTTATGGCATGTGGCATTGGCAGGAGAAAATAATTCCAAATGGGAAAAGGTCTAAACATTTAATAACCCAACAAATTCGGTTGAGACTTAAGATAATTAGAGGAAGACCATATAGAAGCGAAGCTAGCTTGAGATCAGTGCATGTTGGAGTCTGTGAATCAATAGAAACATCATCCGTTATATGACAATCTATATTCTCTGCGTTATAAAACATCAGAATTTATAATCTAGTAATATGAATTTCTAAAGCTGAAATGCCTCCTTTTTCCAGTATCTTGAAACAAACTCAAATAGTTAATTTAGTAGAATAGCTGCCTCTATCCTGCTTCAAATGGGTATGTAGTATGTGGCGCTATCATTCAGTAATAGCCTCTTACAGTCAGGTTGTCTAGTATTTTGAGAACTTTGGCGAATCTTACCGGGTGTATTGGATTAAAATTTTAAAAAACTGTTTTGATATAAGACTTTTTTTTTAATTTTATAAGATTACGTAAGAATGTTATAATTTATTATTTTTTTTTTAAATTTATGATTAAGATTTTATAGTTTATATTTTAATAAATTTATATTTAAAAATTTAAAATAATTTTATGAATTTATAAGATTTGAATAGATTTCATGTATTTTTAAAAAATATTTAAAATTATAAGCATTAATAAAAAATAATTAAGATATGATAAGATTTGGATAAAAAAAGTAAAATTAATATAATTTTTTTAATCTTTTAATAGTTAATTGATTTTAACTTAATTCTATAATAGTTACTCATATATTAACATATTCTCGTTGACATTTTTGGGTTTGAACAATAGGTTTAAAATTATGATATTTGTTATTAAGTAATATTACAGATTCATTTATTGGTTTAACAAAATAACATCTTTTACAAATTTTTTTTATAAATGTCTATTTAACTTTCAATGAAGAGAGAAAGGAGTATGTATGATGAGAGAAAAGTCTAGCATTTGATATAAAAGAAATAAAGAAAGAAAGTCTAAAAAAATCTCAAAGATTTAGATGAGATTGTATGATATATGTGATATTTATATATTCTATTAAAAAGTCACATGAAATTCATTGGAATTCATCTTAAAAAATAATGTATTGAAATTTGTATATTTTTAATACTGAAAGATTTTTTATAAGTTGCAAAAAGTCCTAATTGAATATCACCAAATTTTGTTGTCCTCTTAAAGAAATCCTTATTATCCTAATTGAATTACATAAAACCTTTTTTATCATTTAAAAATCTTGATTAAAAAAAGAATTGTTATTTGCACATTTTATACAAAGTTATTTGATGATATAATATTTGATAAAATTATGTCGATGTAATTTAATGTATCTCCATGTGTATGTATATTAATTTTACATAAAAACGTTACTTAACCATTTGATTGATTTTTTTTATATTTAAATAAAAAGTTGATGTCCATCATGAATTTTATCTCATTAAATGCATTAAATGCACTTCACTATTAAAATATGACTATCACAATACTGTTTGATTGATGTTTTTTCTATATTTTAAAAAAAGTTGTGGCTATCATAAATTTTATCTCATTAAAAGCTTTAAATTCACTTCACTATAAAAATATGATTATCATAGTTTCATGTTCAAAACACTTTTTTCTAATAAGTTTTATGAAAGTTGATAATACTTTTCTCTTAATTCAATCTCCTTTTCACCCTACTAGACGATTCCCTTCTCTATCGTCTCTCCCTCTCAATTCACTTTCCCCTTTGCCTAACTCCTCCACTGCATCACCCTCCCATAAAAGGTGTAAACAAAAATGAAGGTTGTTACTAGATTTGCATACATGATTTTGGTTTTTGTGTTGGTGATCTTTTACTTTATGGATTTCTCAATTTACATAGTGACTTTGATTTTTTGATCTATGACTTTTTCAATTTTTAGATTTGTATGTTTGATTCTAGGTTGAGTTTATTAGAATATTAAGTAAGATGATATGTGCTTAATGAGCAGGTGTTAGTGTTTTCCCATTAAAGGATAACAAATATTAAGAAGAACATGATCCTTGATATACCAAATCACTAAAAATTCATCCCTACTTTTCTCCATTTGAAGAGACGTTGAGATTTTATTGGGAACTCAAGAGAATTTAGTTGAGGAAGAATAATAAAATCACTAATTTTTCTTATTGAAGAACATTCAAGAACTAACAATGAATCAAGGTATTTATTTTAATTCTTAATAATCAAGAATTTTGTAAATCCCAAGACTTTTCCTGAATTATTATAGGATTTATACTTGTAAAGCTTTTGGCTTTCACATAAAAAATAAATAATACTAAAATAAGGATTAAAGTTCCAACATGTTCCTAATTTTTCACTTTGAAAGTTTTCAATTTTATGAGTTTGTATTATGTTGTATTGATGTTTGAATTTTCAATTTTGAGATTTCTATTAATTTTATTCTCTTTTAGATTTTGAAAATTAATTTTTATTATTAAGAAACCATTTCTTACTTAAGTAATGGTGGTTACACATAACTTTCACTTAGAATTGATACAACAATAAAATTCTAAAAAACTAATTCTTTAACTATAAAAACCTATTAAGTAGTATGCATTAGAGATGTTCTTAGTTAAAAAAATAATAATTACACCATTTTTTTTTGCAGAGTTACAATATTTCTAAGAAGTGATGACTTTGTGTTGGAACATAATCAAAGGAGTAACAAAATGTTCAATAATACAACATAACAAAGTATCTAAATGATCTTTGCTGACATAAGTAAGTTGTCTTGAGTTCTTAAGAACTAAGGATATCATATTCAAAATCTTTGGTTGTGTTATATGCCTAATTACTATTTGATTGAAGGGTAGGAAATAGGAGAAAAAAAAATGAGGGGTTAAAGTCCTTTTCCTCCAATTTTAGTCTTGTTTTTAATATTAGGAGATTATGCTTTCCCTTTTACTTTCCTAGAATCAAAGAGTCCAATAAAAATGTACATCTTATGTCGTTCAAACGTATATGTAAAAAAAAAACTTTATTAATTGAATTTACTTTAATAGTTTTTTTCTACGATCACATGCTTTTGTAAGAAATAATTTTATTCAAATTAAAATATTTACACCATAATAAGATTAACATTTTCAATTATTTTTCTATATATAAAATTACCTATTAAAAGTCTTAAGAATATCTTCTATATACTTTGCACTTTAGACAATCCAATTTTATTTGAAACAGAAATGATATTATGGGAAGTGACTAGGGTGTATATTAGGTCGAGTTATATAACTCAGTCTTTAAACTCATATAACTTAACCCATATAACTCTACTAACCGAACGAGTTGAGTTATATTGATTCATCAAGTTGACTTGTTTTTTTTAAATGTTTTTATACATTGTGTGATTAAATATTATTTTGTCATAATGTTTTGTGAACCATTTTCTTGATGATAGTTTCTAAAAAATATTTATGTCAAGTTATGTTTATGTTTGAATGATTTATATATTTTTCTTTATTTGATAGGTTAACTTTGGAGTCATTTATTTGTATATTTATTTATTTATTTTAATTTTGGTAAGTCAACTCAACCCTAAACAAGGTTAAATTGAGTTGAGATTTTAAAGCCAATTTCAAAACAAGTTCAATCTAACTCTAGCTTTTGGTGGGTTCAATTGGATTGAATATTATCCCATTTTGAAATCTATAAAAAGAAGGGGGTTGGAGAGAGTGATGCTAAGGAGGGCAAGAGAGAATCCATGTCTAATAAGTCTTCAATAAAAATATATTGTCATACATTAATACATTAATTCAAAAAGTCGAAGAGAATTTATTTCTATTGACATTAAAAGGAAATGTAATTTTTATTAGACTTTTTGATTCTAGGAAAGTAAGAGAGAAATAAGGATCTCCTAATATTAAAAGTAAGACAAAAATTAAAGGGAGAGTACTTTAACCCTCATTTCCCTCCTATTTCCTACCCTCCAATGAAATAGTATTTAGCCATATAACACAACCAAAGGTTTTGAATATGACGTCCTTAGTTCTCAAGAAACTAAGGCACCGCTTATGTCTTGACTTAGATAGTTTGTTGCATTTTATTATTAAACATCCTGTTACTCCTCTAAGGATGTTCCAACACAAAGTCATCCCCTCTTAGCAACATTGTAATATGCAACCAACAAAGAAAATATGATCAACCTTCTCTTTAAAAGTGAGGATTCTACAAAGCATAATAAAAAATAGGTATAACAATAACTGCAATCCTTTATGTTATTTAAACCAAAGTTATTTGAAAAAGTTTTAGTTATACTAACTAACAATATCTTAGTGTATTTTCATTAAGATTACAGTAACACAACATTCTAGTTTGCATACTTGCCTGACCTATGTTGGGGCGTAAGATAGGAAACTGCTCAACACACAAAGATGCAGTCAAAACAACACGACCCATTTGTTTTCGGTCATAATCATCACCTAGAGAAGGATCAACAAGGTCCATAATATTATTAGCTTCAAACAGAAGCTTTGCCTATAACATAAGAAATTACAATGTGCTGAGTGATAAGTGTTAGTATTTAATATATTTATGTAGAAAATTTGTGTCTTTTGAGCTTTACTGTTGTGAAAATTAGCAATTACTTTCTAATTTGGGACTATGTTTATTAAAATACATGTATTGAGTTTGGAAACAAGATTAGATATTTAATCCCAAATTTTATTTGAATTTCAGGGAGCTGAGAAGCAAGAAGAAATTAAGAGGAATCTCGCTCAAGTGAACCATTCTCGCTTGAGCGAGAATGACCCAAAAGAACTGCAGTAGAATTCGCCCAGGTGACATCTTGTCGCCCAAGGATTTTCGCTCAAGCGAAAATATCTCGCTTGAGCGAAAATGATCCAGAGAGCAGGATTCCCAGCAGAGAATATCGCTTGAGCGAGACATATCTCGCTTGAGCGAGATATCCCTTTCTCAATTTTATGTACCTTTCTCTTGAGCGAAAATATCTAGCTCAAGCGAAATGTCACTTAGGTTAGTACGAAAAAAAGTTTAAAAAGAAGAGATGGAAAGGAAATTAGGTATATGGGAGAGAAGAAAACTTATTCTGGAGCAGAGACGGCTACCATGAACGACTAAATTCCTCCTTAAGGGATTGAATGTAATCGATTCAAACTCAATTGTATTTTGATGATAATTATATAATAATTCTCTTTATTTACTTGTT
>JAMLFT010005362.1:0-17701 GCA_026544285.1 Pachyrhizus erosus | reverse complement strand
ATATATTTGTGTTTTATTATATATTTAAGTTGTATGGACTAAGACTTTATTATTTATTGTGTATTTGTTGTTTGAAATATTATAAAATTATCTTCAACTTAGACTCTTTTCGGTGACAATGTAAGATTTTATTTTTTTTTGGCACTTTAACTTACACTTTGAATATATATTTCGAAACATATTATTATTTATATGTAAAATGTGATGATTAATTTAAATAAATTTCTATATTTTATTATTTATTGAATACATATTAATATAGATTAAACAACAAAGATTATTTAATTAAAAAAATTCATCTCTTCGTCATTTGATTTCTTTTCTGTCTTATTCTCATGTTTTTTGCTATCCTCACCCCTCTCTCTCTCTCTGTTCTTTCCTCTCTCTCCATCTTTCTCACTTTCAGTCATCCTTGTCTTCTTCCTCTCTCAACTTTTGCTACCAACCCAAGTCTCAAGTATATTCAATTTTAGTAAGCATAATATTCATGGAATGATAACTCTTATTCACGTTAACTAGCGAATCAAGGAAACAGATACAACACTTTTTGATGCTAAAAGAATGCAATAAGGACGAAGACTAAGGGTTATGCAAGTTTTAACTTAACAAAAAAAGAAACAAATCAACATAAGGGTCGTAGCTCCTCCTACCTTCGTTCGTTTTCTTTTTCGGCAAGTTTTTGGATTCTGAAGAGTCCTAGCTACTTCTGGCGCATTATGGCAGTTGTTGCAACATTTCGATCCTTCCTTCTTCAATTGTTGCTGTTGACGACGCAACTCGTGGCACCACAAGGAAGCATTCTATGAGTTTCCAAAGCTAAGATATGGTATAGCCTAAGGAATATAAACTAGAACAAGGTGCAACATAGGGTAGGTCGTAGCTAGTTCTCCTATACTACAATGGCAATTCGCAACACAAAGTTCACTTGAGGTGACCACAGTATAGCAAGAAAAAAAAAACTCGAGGAGAAGGGAAAAAGAGAAAATAGTGATGGGACATTTTGCAAATAATGATGTGGCTCGTCCCCTGTCGTGCATTCTTGTGATTTAAGGTTTAAGGGAAAGAAAGTGTGTTTTATTAACATCGGAAGTGTCCTAGTTCAGTGGTTAAGACGCCGAGCACATGCGCTAGGGTTCCCAGTTCGAGTCTCTATCCTTTTGTTTTGGGATTTCGTTGCTTTTATTTCCTGATTTTATGAGAAAATCCTTATATAAATAGAAATTGTCCCTTATAGCGCACGTGATCGTGCAACCTAGTTGGTTAACTGGTTTTCTCCCTTTCGCCGAGCATGGGTTCGAGCCTTGGGTGACACTTTTAGTTCATTTGTTCCCTTCTTTTCTTTCTTTTATTCTTGTTCCACGCTACATAGCATATATACATTGATTGTGCCTTATAATATCATCACTAGCTTGACAGCTTAGTTGGTGAGTGCACCCCTCCTGCTGTGGAGCCTTGGGTTTGAACCCAACTTAAATTTTTTCCTCTTTTATCCAGTGTTTCCAATTTTTTTCATTTTTCTATTTATTTATTATATAATTAATATTTCCATATTTTAATTATCCTAAAGGCCTTAAAAATTCAATTATATTTTCTCCTTTTGTTCTTCTATCTTTTCTATTACCAATACATTTTTATAAATTTATTTTATCTTAATTAATCTTATTATATATATATTTACATATATAAATATATAAATCATTTCATTACTTTCTTTCTACTTTCATCTAAATTTTATTCTCTTGTATAAATTGATACACTACTCGTTATCTATAATTATTATTTTTCTCGACTATTATTTATTTCATAACAATTAATTAATAAATTTTCATTGTTCTAATAATTTTAATAACAACAATTAATTTCCTAAAATACTTTAATTTAAGCTCTAACGCACACATAATACCAAAATAATTCTAAAAATAATTATGTTTGCCATCCAAATATTAATTTCCTATTATTTACTTTTATTACATGTTATTTTCCTTATTTTAATTAATAATATCATAATTATTTTATTATATTTAGTTTCATTTATTTAAGACGTTACAACTCTACCACCTTCAAAAGAAATTTCGTCCTCAAAATTTGTACCTTAAAATAGCTTAGGGTATAGCTCCATCATCTTGCTTTTCAGTTTCCATGTTGCATCGTCGTCGTCCCTTGGGTTCCATATTACCTTGACCAGATTGATATTCTTGTCTCTCAACTACTTTATTCTTCGATTTCTAATTCATATAGGGATGACATCATAAGTTAGGTTATCTCTTATCGTTACATGATTTGGTTCTATCACATGCGAGGGATCATGATTATATTTTCTTAGTTGAGATACATGAAAGATATTGCGCAAATTGGCTAGGTTTGGAGGCAAGGCTATTTGGTAAGCAACAAGGCTAATTCTTTTTAGAATCTGATATGGGCCAATGAATTTGAGTGAGTTTCCAAGATTTCAAGGCTCTCCCTACTCCAATGGTGGGGGTCACCTTTAAAAAACATGTTCTTCGACCTGAAGTTCCAAAATTTGAGTTGCCTTCAGCTTCTCCCTAATGACCTTCACTTTCTCGGTGGTCTGTTGCAACACCTTTGGTCCCAAAAGTAGAGAATCACCTGTGTCAAATCAGCACAAAGGTGTTCTGCCCTTCCTTCCATACAGAGCTTCATAAGGCGCCATGATTATGCTCGTGTGAAAACTGTTGTTGTATGTGAACTCCACTAGAGGCAAAAAATCATTCCAGCTTCCTCGTTGTTTTAACACACATGCACTCAACAGATCTTCTAATAACTTAATCGTTCTTTAATTTTGTTCGCCAATCCATGGGTGGTATGTTGAGTTTAGTCTTAGTCTAGTTCCTATAGCTTCTTGTAGGTTGCCCCCAAAACCTTGAAATGAATCGAGGGTCTTTATTAGAGACTATACTTGATGGAACTCTATGCAGTCTGACTGTCTCCTTGAGGTACACTCGAGTAAGCTTTTCCAATGAGTAACAAATGTTGATGGATAAGAAGTGAGCTGACTTCATTAATTGGTCTACAATTACCCAAATGACGTTGCGTCTGACCATTGTCCTTGGCAGTCTTGTTACAAAATTCATGGAAATGTTGTCCCATTTTCACTCTAGAATGTTTAGAGGTTGGAGCTGTCTAGAGGGCTTTTAATGCTCAACCTTTGCCTTCTAACATGTCAGACATGCTGCTACAAACCTAGTCACATCCCTCTTAAGTCCTTGCCACAAAAACCTTCTCTTTAAGTCTTGATACATCTTTGTGGTGTCGGGATGGAAACTAAGCTTGCTTTTATGTGCTTCTTCTAGAATCATGCTCCTCATCTCCTCATTATGAGGAATGTAGATCCTTTCGGTAATCCTAATCACTTCGTTGGCGCCTAGTTGGAATTCCCTTTCCTTGCCTTCACTCACCAAGCTCAATCTTTCTTGCAGGAACTGGTCCTCCTTTTGCTTACTCTTAACATGTTCTAAAAACTCATTAGTAACCCTTAAGGTTCCCAAGTATAACCTTCCAAGGCGTACCTCTATTGCTAGGTTGAGATTTCTTAAATCTTCAATAAGATGAAGTTCCTTTATCACCATTGCTAATGGGTAGAGTGACTTCCTACTCAGAGCGTGTGCCACTACATTCGCCTTACTAGGATGGTACGACAACTCAAAGTCATAATCCTTCAAAAACTTCATCCATCTTCTTTGCCTCATATTTAGTTCCTTCTGATCAAACAAGTACCGCAGACTCTTGTGGTCGTTGAATACTTCAAATATGGATCCATAGAGATAATGTCTCCAAATCTTCAAGGCAAAAACCATAACAATAAGCTCCAAATCATAGGTTGGGTAGTTCCCCATGGGGTCTTAGTTGTCTCAAAGCATATGTGACTTCTCTTCTCTTTTGCATCAGCACGTATCCCAAGCCTTGGCACCAGGCATAATAGTGCACATCAAACTTTTTCTCAAGATTTGGCAGGATTAGGATTGGTGCGGTGGTCAACCTGTTCTTTAGTTATTGGAAATTGTTCTCGCAAATCTGATCCCAAATGAAGGCTTGGCCCTTTCTAGTTAGCTTGGTCAAAGGCAAAGCTAACTGAGAGAATCCTTTAATCAATTTCCTGTAATAGCCTACTAAGCTTAAGAAATTTTTTATCTCTATAACTGTCGTCAGAGGGTTCCATTGCATAACTGCCTTTACTTTTGCTGGATCTACAACAATCCCTTCTTTAGACACCATGTGTTCTAAGAAACTCACTTATTTTAACCAATACTCACACTTAGAGAGTTTTGCATATAGCTATCATTCCTTTAATATTTGAAGTACAATCCTTAGATGCCCATCATGCTCCTCTTGAGTCTTAAAGTAGATCAGACTATCATTGATGCAAATCACTACGAATGAATCCAAATACTCATGGAAGATTCAATTCATGTAGTCCATGAAGATAGAAGGGGCATTTGTCACTCCAAAAGGCATAACTAGGTATTCATAATGTCCATACCACATTCGAAAGACTATCTTTGGTATATCTTCCTTCTTTACTCTAATCTGGTGGTATCCCGACTGTAGATCAATCTTGGAGAATACCTGTACTCCCTTTAACTGATCCATGAGGTCATCAATTCTGGGAAGCAGATACTTGTTCTTTATAGTGACCTTGTTCAGCTAGTGGTAATCTATACATAATCACATGCTTCCATCTTTCTTCTTCACCAATAATATTGGTGCTCCCCATGGTGACACACTAGGTCTGATGAATTTCTTGTCCAATAGTTTCTCTAATTGACTTTTCACTTTCGCCAACTACTTTAGAGACATCCTATATGGAGCAATAGAAATTGGACTAGAACCCAAGATGAGGTCTATGGCGAACTCTACTTCTGTCTCAGGTGGCAACTTGGTCACGTATCAAGGAATACTTTAGAGAACTCACGTACCACCAAAATACTACCAACGTCCAAATCCACCTCTACTCTTGTTGAGAATAGAGCTATGTAGATTTGAAAGTTCCCCTCCATCTCATATTCAAACTTGATAGAGTTTAATCTCAAAAACTCATAGACATCTTGGTTAGTGTTTTCAAAAATTAATCTTTTATAGTGATAGCCCAAGATGACATGGTTTGAAGACAACTAGTCCATCCCTAAAATAATATCTAAGTTAAACAAGGGAAGGAAAATTAGATTTATTAAGAAGTTTCAGTTTTCTATGGTTACAGGGCAGTTTAGACAAGCTTGGTTAGTAATTACTGGTCTATCCGTAGGCGTACTAATAGACAATTCATATGATAAGGTGGTCATAGGTAAAGATAAACATCTAGGCCAAGCATGTGATATAAAAGAATATGTCGCACCTGAATCATATAATACATATAAGAGCTTACTGTTTATGATGCATTTATCTCGAATGACATTGTCGGATAAAGCAGCCTCAGACCCACTAATGGCAAAGACATTGTCAGTCACTCTAGATCTCCCGATGGTCTGACTTGGCATGCTCTTCGTGAACCTCCCAACGTTGGCTGCCTCTTTCTTAGGTGCCCAGCAATATCTTGTTATGTGTCCTGCCTTACCACAGTTATGGTAGGTAATGGACTTTTGTGGGCAATCTCTCAAGAAGTAAGGCTAGCCATACCTAAGGCATTTAACTGGTATGTTGGCCTCAGAGCGTGGAGCCGCTGACATCGAACTCCCCACTGATTGGCTCCTCTAAGCTAAGTTGACTCCTTACTATAGTGGTCTCTGGTAGGGCTTCTTCTACTGGTTGCTGATGGTCTTTTTGGGGTGCCTCTATGGACCTTCTGTCCTCCACTATGCTTGTCTCACCAGAGTATCATCTTCATAAATTTTGCACTTATTGACTAGAGTGAGGAAGTCGGTTATTTGAAAATACCCTACAACCTTCTTGATATCTGCTTGTAGCCCATTCTTGAACTATGAACAAACTTCTTGTCCATCTTCCGCTCCAAAGTACGGTCAGAACTTTAATAGTTCATCAATTTTAGTTGCATACTCTCCCATTGACATGTTTCCCTACTTCATCTTTAAGAACTCTTTGGTCTTCCTCTATCAAAAGTCGCTAGGAAGTACTTATCCAAGAATTTTTGCTTGAACGCCACCCAAGGTATAACATTACCAATACTCAAAAGGGTGGGTTAAGCTATGCGTCACTAGTTCTCCACCTCACCAGTAAATATAATGGTGGCGAAGTTTACTTTCTATTCCTCCAAGCATAACATGACAGTAAAAATCTTCTTGATCTCTGTGATCTAGTTTTGGGCTTCCTCCAAATCGAAAGAGCTATTGAATCTCGGCGGGTTGTTCCTTCTTAATGTTATCACCCCCCTGTACTCTTCAAGTTCATCATCCCGATCTTATACCATGAGCTCTAGGACTTGGGTCATGCGTTCTAAAGTCTCTACATAGTTGAGTTAGTTGGTCTTCCTACCATGTATATCTGAAATCACAAAAGATAAACCACGTTTACTTGACGGTTACAATGTACTATTAGCTTATTTTATAGGTTTATAACAAGCACATATATCCTTAGCAACCACTTTTACCCGACCATCTCGTCTATTACGTGCAGGGTTAGGTCCAAACAAGTTGTTCACATGATTATCACTCGTAATTAGTGTGTCATCAAACAGTCTATCTTGCACTATTGCCCAGTAGTGCGAGATTCAAACGTTTTAGCATCACACGCCTGATTAGGTCCATACCACAGGCTTGGTAGGATGAATTGCTTTGATACCAACTTAATGTAACACCCATTTTATTTTTCTAAAATTAATCCTTGGTAATTTTTGAAATTTTACAGAAAACATCCTTCATAGAAATAAAACATATCTAATTATACTTAATTTCAAACACAAAATAATTTTCGTCATTCTTTCTAAAAGAAGGTTTTAAAGTACAAAATTGATAAAACTATAATAATACACATATTGTGATGACATCATCATTCATACTATTAAGCAGAACATAAAAGACTAGTATAATTAACGTGCAAATCTAGTTATACAAACAATACAAGTTAAGTGAGTTACAAAAAATTGTTTCCTTACTAAGAATAGTGTTTACATCCATTTCAAATATGATTTATACAAAATAATATGTTGTCAACCACAAAAGGCTACATGTAATCTTCGAGCTTTCAAAGCCTGTTAGGTGGATATCTTATATTGTCCCGTCGGCTGGAATATCATCTCTAGTTATTAGGGCTTGTCCTCATCACTCTTCTAGGAGCTGCCTCTGATGCTTGAAAGTCAACAAGCTCGCGTCTGGCATCTTCACCTGGAAAGTAGGGGGTTGTAAGAATGAGACATCCATCCCCAAGCACACACAAGTATAGAATAATACGACAATAAAATATCAAATATTGTGTACACTCTCCTCACTGTGTTGCGCCTACCAATAAGTTATACTCATTGTATGTTAAGGCCCTTCGATACCTCTAAAACTTCCATCTCCAAGGGGAGTTACACGAAAAGTATCATTTAATCCAAGATTTGCTTTTTGGATAACGATCGGGAGTACATACCTTGTCTTGTTCAATGAATTAGGATACTCTCAATCGAATCATGGTAATGCTTCTCTTTGTAGGGGACGGCAAGCTAGTTATGTGAATCTCTCTAATCTCAGAGTCATCACAACTTGACACCTTATACTACCTCCAAGGACTCACCGAGAGCCTATGTATTCCTTAGGTACCTATTGTGGTCAACTTGTACAATACTTCAGTCTTAACTCTCACACGTGATAATGTCATGTCATTCGTCTACTACTTCCATCATCCTTGCAACCGAGTCTTTGTCCTTGGTACTATCACAACTTTATCCTATCCAATAAGGCTTATCTCTTACTGGTCAGCAACATCGAAAGCTCTCTAACATTCTCTTTGTACATCAGACTCTTTGCCTTTTTATTTTCAATTTCTCTGATAATGCATTTACACACGGTATGTTATCGATCCTATCTGAGACTAGTCACCACCTCTCATTGTAGATTTTATTTTTCGTCATCCCTATTCGTCTCTATCTTCCAGAGATTATCTATTATATTCCTTTTTGTCAGAATATACCTTAAACATAACAAATTTTCTTCCTATTCTGCTAACAAGGATAAAACATGCAGTCCTATCATTTCCAATTTAAGCTTATCGACTAATAGATAATAGTAATCAGTAGGGGTAACGAGTACCTCCTATTTCAATACTTACTTTTACACACAAACATTTTCATCATCAATTATAATTATAGGTGTGCATCAAGAAAATGAGAATTAAGTAAATAAATAAATAAATAAGCTAAATAGAGATACTAATGAATTTTTTCTTCATTTTCTTTAACTTTTTTCTAAACTCCTAATCCTAATTCAAAATCGTAACTCCTAGGTTTATTATTATTATTTCTTATTATCAGAATTTAATATTACTAATATTAGAATATTTTTATCATTATTATTTCTTTCCCTACCCCTTTTTACGTTATTCTCACCTCTTTCTCATCTAATTTCTTTTCTTTCCACACCTCCCTTTTCTGCTATCTATAACACCCCCTTTTTATTTACTTTTAATTTTTAAGAGATTATGTTCAATAAATTTTAGCGTATGTAAATTTTTAAAATCTAAGCTTGTTAAGGGAATTACAATTTGACAATACATAATATTTCAGATAACTTCATTCAAAGTATCCTCAAGTTAATTGTACAAGACAAGTAAAGTCATAAGTAAAACTATTATTAAATTCTTATAGTGTATTTCGTAGCCAAACAGGATAACATCTATGATTACTTTCCAAATCTAATTTATCTAATAAGATATTTTAGAAGGATCTTCCTCTTCTAAAGAGTCTTCTCTCCTACCTGGATTATTGGCTTGGACTAATCTCATGGAGGACTATGGGGGTTGAGGAGTCCGAGATTGTCATCGTGTTGCTGAAGCACTAGTGAATTTAGGAGGCGAAGTTTGAGATAAAACCACTGGTAAATGTACGTGATGAAATTGCCATGGGACTACGATATTGGTAGGCTTGAAGGCAAATCGGATGTATCCCATGGCGTATCATCTCCCTTAACTCTTTCAGACGTCCATCTTCCCTCTAAAGGTATTATGGTTAGGTAGAACAATGGTTGAAATTAATAAGCCATCAGTGTCTGAAAAATGTTCGAGTTGTAGGAGTAAGTCATCTATCCTCAAGTAAACATATACATGCATATAGAGGGTTTCTAGCTAACATAGATTCTCATCTCACCATATGTACCTAATTAGGGATTTTACTAGGTTTAGGGTCCTTTGTATCCTCCCTTACTAGTAACTCCAGGAGGGCTTACACGAGTGTGTCAATAATGATCCAAATTTACAATCTTAGGTTAAAAATCGGGAGTACATATCCTGCATAATACTCGGTATAGGATACTCTCAACCGAATCTTGGTAATGCTTCGCTTTGTCAAGGATACTAAGTCAGTTCCGTGACACCCTCTTCATTCTGAGTGATTCACAACTTGACACCTTATTTACCCCCAAGGTCTCACTAGAGCCTACGTACATTCCTCAAGTACCTTTTATGGTAAATCTTTGCATTCCACATTCTTAGTTCTCACTCGATTAGGGTTTTTAGTTCAATCTACCTTCCTTATTTCACCTGCCAACTCTACTATTTCTTCTGTCTTGGTATTTTTGATATATTTAGGGATTTTATGGATAGGATCCATATTTTATTTTATATCACAATCATTCTAGATTTGTCATCATTCTCTGAGCATTTCTCAGTTCTTGAACCATTCTAGGCAACTTAAATGTCTAGAATCGTTTGAAGGTCAATAACAAAGTGCATTTAACTCTCAATTTCATCAAAAAAACATCTAAATAGGTCAAACCAATTCCTTCGATTTCAAAATTCTAGGATTTTCAAATTTTATTTGTTATTGGGGAATTCTCCCATTTCAAGGCTTAAAACTTACAGAAATTCTAATTAACACATTTTAGAACGGTCCTAAATATCAAATTTAAAAGAAAAATGACTCCTCCTATTTGTAATGAAGTTTTCTAGCGAAGCTCCGACGAGGCTCCGACGACATAGCGAAATCGTGATTCTTTTATTGATTCTTTGAATTTCTTCAACAGAATCGAAGTGTGATTGAAAACTTAATAGATTAAAATGAAGCAAGGAGAACGAGGATTCAAGGAGAATTTCAGAGATGAAGATCACAGTTTTCTCCTTCAATTTCGAATAGGATTATGTATTTATAGGCCTTTGTTACTCCTTCTCTTCGCGTTTAAGGATGCGTAGGTTATGGGTGAGTCTAGCTAGGTGGCTTGCAAGGCATGGGCAGAGCAAAATTATAGGACACATCAATTGCAAAAAATCACCTCGAGGAATTAGATGACGAAGCTACTTCAATAGTGGTTAATGTTTTAAAAGTTAGTTTAAGTACATTTTAATTCGTGAAAATAACAGCAATGGGCCTAGCGGTCAAATGACAACCCCTGCATTCTAATTAATCCTTCAACCCCGCACTCCTGCCTTCGAACCCGTCCCACGTCTTTTTCCTATTTCACGTTTTATTTTCTTTTCTTAAGTCAGTGCTTATGCCTTTTATCCTTTTTAATTCGTTTTAATGCTACCCTTGTGGGGTAACTCAATTGGCACGTTCTGCTTCCCTCTTTCTCTCCCCTTCAAACATGGGATCGAATCCTAGTCTGCCCTTTCCTAAGTTTCTTTCTTTTTCTTCTTTTATTTTCTTTTATCTTTTCTCTTTTCTTTCTTTTTCTTCTAATTTTTTGTTTTTAATTTCAAAATAATTCTAGTTTTGGTTTTTAATTCTTTCAAAAATCTTATAAAATTTATCTGTGCTTTTTTCTTTAACTAATTTTATTTTATTTTCCACAATTTATTTATTTGATAAAAATTTATTTATTTAGATAAAAATATCTATTTATTCATATTAAATTCCTAAAAATTTATTTTTATATCATGAAAATTTATACTCTGACTTCTAATTTTTATTCTTCGCTTTCTTTATTTTTAATTTATTTAAAACATCATATATCTATCTTCTATTTTGAAATTTGGTTTATATTTTTATTTTAAGTTTTAATTTAATTTATTTTGACTAACTAAAAGTCTTTCTCTCTCCCTTTCTCTTTCTCTCCTTTTAAAATATCACTTATTAAATAGATAATATTTTTCTCATAGAGAAATTAAAATTCTATATCATATTTTGGCAAAAATTAAAAAGAAAGAGATAAATTTTTTAATATAATTTTATAATTTCACTATATCTAAAATAGGATTTTACAACTCTACCCCCCTTAAAGAAATTTCATCCTTGAAATTTGTACATCTAAAACAATTGGGGGTATAATTATTTAATCCTACTTTCTTATTCCGATGTTGCATCTCCTTTGTCTGTTGGATTCCAAATTACTTTGACCAAGTTGATGCTCCTATCTCTAAGTTGTTTTACTCTTCATTCGATGATCCTAACAAGGGAAACATCATATGTTAGATTTTCTCTAATCGACACATGATCAGTTTCTATTATGTGATTAGGGTTAGGAATATATTTTCTAAGTTGAGATACATGGAAAACATTATGTAAGTTGGCCAAAGAAGGTGGTAAGGCTATTTGGTAAGCGATTGGGCCAATTCTTTTCTGAATTTGGTAGGGTCCTATAAATTTAGGTGTCAACTTTCTAGATTTTAGGGCTTTAACCACATCGGTCGTAGGTGTTACTTTCAAGAGGACGTGTTCTCCTTCTTGGAATTCCAAAGGCTTTCTCCTCTTATCATAATAGCTCTTTTGGCTATCTTGAGTAGCCTTTAATTTGTCCTGGATAGGTTTTACCTTTTCTGTAGTTTGTTGCAATATCTCAGGTCTTAGTAACAACAAGTCTCCTATTTCAAACCAACATAAAGGAGTTCTACACTTCCTTCCTAATAGTGCTTGATAGGGTGTTATCTATATGCTCGTGTGATAATTATTATTGTATGTGAATTCTACCAATGGTAGGAATTCATTCCAACGGCCTCTTTGTTTAATCACACAAGCCCTCGATAGGTCTTCAAGTGATTAAATTGTTCTTTCTATCTGTCCATCCATTTGAGGGTGATAGGCAGAACTGAGTTTCAGCTTTGTTCTCAAGGCTTCTTGTAGGTTTCCCTAAAACCTTGAAGTGAATTGGGGGTCTTTGTTTGATACTATACTTGAGGGGACTCCATGTAATCTAACTATCTCCTTAAGATACAATTGGGTCAATTTCTCAAGAGAGTATCAAATATTTAGGGGTAAGAAATGTGCGATTTTAGTCAGGTGGTCTACAATTACCCATATGGCATCGTGCCTGGTGGAGGTCCTTGGTAATCCAGCCACAAAATCCATGGAAATATTGTACCATTTCCATTCTAAGATTTTGAGTGGTTAAAGATATGTGGAAGGTTTTTGATGTTCTACTTTAGCTTTTTGATAAGTTAGACAAGCAGCAATGAACCTTGTCATATCTCTTTTCATCCCTTGTCACCAAAAACTTTTCTTTAGATCCTGATACATTTTTGTAGTGACTGGATGAAAACTAAGTTGACTTTTGTGCACTTCTTCTAGGATCTCCCTTTTCATGTCCTCATTGTGAGGTATGCAAATTCTCCCGTTGACCCAAATTATGCCATCGATACCTAATTGAAACTTTTCCTGGTTTTCACTTGTCACCTCTAATTTTTCTTATAAGATTTGATCCTTTGTTGTCCTTCCTTGACTTGTTCTAGAAATTCACTAGTGGCAATCAAAGTTTTGAGATATAAACTTCTAGGGTGTACTTCTATTGCCAATTCAAGGTTTCTAAATTCTTCTATTAATTTTAATTCTTCAGTCATCATTGCAGATAGATGTGGTGACTTTTTGTTGAGTGATCAGCCACGACATTTGCTTTGCTTAGATGGTAGGATAATTCAAAATCATAGTCGTTTAGGAATTCCATCCATCGTCTATGCCTCATGTTTAGGTCCTTTTGATCAAATAAGTATCGTAGGCTTTTGTGATCGCTGAAGACTTCAAATCTAGCCCCATAGAGGTAGTGTCTCCAAATCATGAGTGCAAAAACAACTGCATCTAACTCCAAGTCATGGGTTGGGTAGTTTCCTTCATGCAGACATAGTTTTCTTGAGGTATACATCACTACTCTTCCTTCTTGCATTAATACGCAACCTAAGCCTTGTCGTGAGGCATCACAATAGATATCAAATTTCATTTTTGAATCAGGCAAGGTTAAGATTGGTGTAGTGGTTAGCCTTATTTTCAGTTCTTGGAAACTATTGTCACAAGTTTGATTCCAATTGAGAAAACCTGACCTTTTCTTGTTAGCTTGTTTAAGGGTAAAGCAAGCTTAGAGAATCCTTCTATAAATTGTCTATAGTACCCTGCTAGGCTTAGGAAGCTTCTGATTTTTGTGACTGTTGTTGGAGGACTCCACTACATTACAACTTCTACTTTGGCGGGATCTACTACAATTCCTTCTTAAGACATCACATGTCCTAAGAAACTGACTGCTTCTAATCAAAACTCACACGTTGAGAGTTTTGCATATAATTGGCATTCCTTTAGGATCTGCAACACAATTCTTAGATGTTCCACATGTTCTTCAGGGCTTTTTGAGTAGATCAGAACATCATCGATGAAAATCACCACAAACTCATCTAAGTACTCGTGAAAGGTCCTATTCATGTAATCCATGAATGCTACAGGAGCATTAGTCAGCCCAAAGGACATGACTAAATATGCATAATGCTTGTAGCGTGTATGGAATGTAGTCTTAGGAATGTCTTCCTTCTTCACTCGAATCTAGTAATATCTTGATCGCAAATATATTTTGGAGAAGACTTGTGCTCCCTTCAGTTGGTCTATGAGGTCATCAATCCTAGGGAGTAGATATTTGTTCTTAATAGTCACCTTATTCAGTTGGCGGTAATTGATGCATAGTCACATACTTCCATCCTTCTTTTTCACCAATAATATTGATGCTCCCGAGGGTGATACACTGGGTCTGATGAACTTTTTATCCAACAAGTCTTCTAATTGGATTTTGAGATCTGCCAATTCTTTTGGTGACATCTGGTATGGCACGATGGAGATTGGATTTGATCCAAGAATAAGGTCAATGGAAAATTCTACTTCTCGTTTCGGTGGTAATTCTAACACATCTTCTGGAAAGACTTCTGTGAATTCTTGGATAATCGAAAGGCTATTGACATCTATTTTAATTTTTGCCTTTGTGGAGAACAATGCCATAGATAATTGAAGATCCTCCTTCTTTCTTTCTTCAGTCCTATGTTTCAAGGGTTCAAGATCTAGGGTTCCAAAATTTAGTGTTTTATTTTGACAATCCAAGATGATGTGGTTAGAAGATAACCAATCCATCCCTAACACTAAATCCAGGCTGGATAGGGGTAGGCATATTAGGTCGATTCGAAAACTTCGACCTTCTGATATTATTAGACATTTTAAATAGGCTAGGCTAGTAATTATAGGCTTATTGGTAGGGGTATTTACAATTAATTCATATGATAAAGGTGTTAAAGGTAAAGTTAGATATTTGGCAGATTCATAAGATATGAAAGAGTGAGTAGCACCCAAATCATTAAGTACATCTAAGAGTTTGTCGTGTATGATGCACTTACCATGAATTAGATCATTGGGCGTAGTTACTTCCAATCCATTCATGGTGAATCCCTTTTCGGTTGCCTTTGGTTTCTCCTTACTCGGTGTCAGCTTCCTTGCACATGATGCTTCCTTCTTTGGAGACCAACAATCCTTGGCTAGGTGCTCGATTTTTCCACAATTGTGGCAAGTAATTTTTTTTTTAGGATAATCTCTTAAATAGTGTGGTCCACCACACTAAAAACATTTTATCTGCATGCCGGTTGCAGGGTAGTTAATGGTTAGTTTGGAGTTCCATACTAACTGATTGGGCCTACCTTTCCTTGTGTTGGGGACCTCTGGTATGGTTTCTTGGAATGGTTTAAAGTCTTCTTGAAATGCCTTTGTGGTTTTCCAGTCTTCCATTGTATCCTTTGAGTGTTGGTGTCTTCTTGATAGATTCTACATTTACTAACTAAAATTGAAAAGTCAATAATTTGTAGGTAGCCTATTGCTTATTTTATATTGGCTCTTAGACTATTTTCAAATTGCGAGCAGATTGCCTACAACTAGGTGGCTTGCAGGGCTTGGACAAAGCAAAATTGTAGGACGCATCAGTTGAAGGAAGGAGATGACGAAGTTGCTTTTATGGCGATTTATGTTTTAAAAGTTAGTTTAAGTAGATTTTAATTAGTAAAAATAACAGTGATGGACCTAGCGGTCAAACACAACCCTTGCATTCTAATTAATCCTTCGACCTCGCACTCTTGCCTTCGAACCCGTCCCACGTCTTTTTCCTATTTCGCGTTTTAGTTTCTTTTCTTAAGATAGTGCTTATGCCTTTTATCCTTTTTAATTCATTTGAATGCTACCCTTGAGGGGTAGCTCAGTTGGCACATTCTGCTTCTCTCTCTCTCTCCCCTCCAGACCTGGGATCGAATCCCAGTCTGCCTTTTCCCAATCTTCTCTCTTTTTCTTCTTTTATTTTCTTTTCTATTTTCTCTTTTCTTTCTTTTTCTTCTATTTTTTTGTTTTTAATTGTAAAATAATTCTAGTTTTGGTTTTAATTCTTTCAAAAATCTTATAAAATTTATTCATATTTTTTTCTTTAACTGATTTAATTTCTTTTCCACAATTTATTTATTTGATAAAAAATTATTTATTTGATATAATTTATTTATTTAGCTAAAAATATCTATTTATTCATATTAAATTCCTAAAAATTTATTTTTATATCTTGAAAATTTATATTCTGACTTCTAATTTTTATTCTTCCCTTTCTTTGTTTTTATTTTATTTAAAACATCATGTATCTATTTTCTATTTGGAAATTTGGTTTATATTTTTATTTTACGTTTTAATTTAATTTAATTTGACTAACTAAAATTCTTTCTCTCTCCCTTTCTTTTTCTCTCCTTTTAAAATATCATCTACTAAATAGATAATATTTTTTTCATAGAGAAATTAAAATTTTATATCATATTTTTTCAAAAATTAAAAAGAAAGAGATAATTTTTTCTAATATAATTTTATAATTTCACTATATCAAAAATAGGATGTTACACTATGCTTACCCCCCTCGTCATCTGATTTATCTTCTTTCCTCACCCCCTTTTTCTGTTATACTCACCCCCTCGTCTTCTAATTTCTTTTCTTTCCACGCTCTTTTTTCTGCTATCCTCACCCCTTCGTCATCTGATTTCTTTTCTTTCTCACCCCCTTTTTCTACTATCCTCACCCCTCTTTCTCTCTAACTATTCTTCCCTCTCTCTCCATCTTTCCCACTTTTAGTCTTCCTTGTCTTCCTCCTCTCTCAACTTCTGCTACCAATCCAAGTTTTAAGTATCTTCAGTTTTAGTAAGCAAAATATTCATCGAATGATAACTCCTATTCACGCTAACTAGTGAATGAAGGAAATAGATACAACACTTTCTTATGCTAAAAGAATGCAATAAGGATGAAGGCTAAGAGTTATGCAAGTTTTAACTCAGTAGAGAAAGAAATAGATCAACAGAAGGGTGGTAGATCCTCCTACCTTCGTTTGTTTTGTTTTCCAACAAGTTTTTGGATTCTGACGAGTTCCAACTACTTCCGGCGTGGTCTGGTAGTTGTTGTAGCATTTTGATCCTCCCTTCTTCGACTGTTGTTATCGACGATGCAACCCGTGACACCGCGAGGAAGGCTTTTGTAAGGTTCCAAAGCTGAGATATGGTACAGGCTAAGGAATATAGATTGGAACAAGGTGCAATGTAGGGTAGGATGTAGCTAGTTTTCTTCTGGTACAATGGCAATTTACAGCACAGAGTTGGCTCAAGGCAACCATGGCGTAGTAGGAAACAAAAAGCTTAAGGAGAAGGGAAAAAGAGAAGGTGGTGACGGGACATTTTGTAGAGAACGACATGGCTCGTCCCCTGCCATGCATTCATGTGATTTAAGGTTTAAGGGAAAGAAAACATGTTTTATTAACACCGAAAGTGGCCTGGCTCAGTGGTTATGACGCTAAGCAAAGGTGCTAGGGTCCCAATTTGAGTTTCTACCCTTGTATTTTGGGATTTTGCGACTTTTATTTCCTAATTTTCTGAAGGAAAAAAAAAAGCTTTATATACATAGAAAGCATCCCTTCTAGCACACGTGGTCATACAACCCAGTTGGTTAAGTGGTTTTCTCCCTTCCTCTACGCATGGGTTCAAGCCCTGTGTGGCACTTTTAGTTCATTTGTTCCCTTCTTTTCTTTTTTTTTTTATTCTTGTTCCACACTACATAGCATATATACATTCATTGCGCCTTATAATATCACCACTAGCTTGACAACTTAGTTAGTGAGTACGCCCCCTCCCCCTTCTGTTGTGAAGGCTTGGGTTAGAATCCAACCTAAATTTTTTCCTCTTTTATCCAGTTTTCTAATTTTTTCATTTTTCTATTTATTTCTTATATAATTAATATTTCCAAATTTTAATTATCCTAAAAGTCTTAAAAATTCATTTGTATTTTCTCCTTTTATTCTTCTATCTTTTCTATTACCAATACATTTTATAAATTTATTTTATCTTAATTAATCTTATGATATATATA
>JAMLFT010005361.1:0-17702 GCA_026544285.1 Pachyrhizus erosus | reverse complement strand
TATATTTTTAATTTATTATAAATTTTATTAATAAGATATTATCTATTTTTATAAAAAGAGATATGTTTATTAAATTATTGATAACATAATTTATATTTATTAATTAAAAAATTATTATTATTTGATTTATGAATAGTATTATTATTATTTAATTATTATTTAAATTAATTAATATTATAAATATTTTTAAAATAAAATTTAAATTTATGACAATATTAATTAAATAAATAAATTTAATTATTTTTTATTGATTTTAATGAATTTATTTTTTATGTATAAAAATGGATGCAATATTATTTTTTAAGGAGATACGGTCAAAATTTGTATTTTTAGGAATTACTAGAAATGTTATACTTGAAGTTATTTCATAAACATATTTATTTAGTATTTATTAATTTAAAAAAGTTAAAATTTATTTAGTTAAAAAATTAAATGTGAAAGACAAAAATAATAAGTAGCAAGAATAATTGTATACAGTATGCTTGTTATTCCTAGCTTTGATTATTTGGGAATGGAATGTTTAACTGTGGCATGATTTTTGCGTTTAGGATTTGGTTTTTTGATTGGGTTGTTGCTAGATACCTACTGAGAATGTAAATTTATTAGATGATTAAACTTCAGTTTCTAGAATAGACTCTGCTGTTATAGATAGTGTATGTGACTGTCACATTCTGCCCCTTTTGTATGATTCTCATGAATTATCTAATCAATAAGAATTTCAACTGGAAAAGTTCACAACTTGCTTTTAGATTCTCCTGTTCCCTCGCTTTTGAACAAAACCCGTTTGTTTCATGCGTTAAACATGAAGAAAACTCTACCTTTTCCAATCCTTTTAGGTTCTTACGTGATTACAAGTTTTCAGGGCAGTGCAGTGCTAGGAACACAAAAGTCTTGCACGCCCATTTGCTTATAACTCGTGATTTGCAATCTGATATCTTCTTGATGAACACTTTGCTCGATTTGTACTGCAAATCTGCTGACATGGTTGTTGCCCGAAAGCTGTTTGATACAATTGCTCTTCCAAATCTTGTTTCTTGGAACACCATGATATCTGGTTTTGACCATAATTCAATGTTTGAGAAGTCATTGGAAATGTTTTGTAGGATGCATTTTCTTGGTCTTGAGCCTGATGAGTTTAGTTATGGGAGTGTTCTTTCGGCCTGTTGTGCTTTGCGAGCTCCAATATTTGGCAAGCAAGTTTATTCACTTATGATGAAAAATGGTTTTCTTTCCAGTGGCTATGTTCAGACTCGAATGATGGATTTGTTTTCCAAAAATTGTGACTTCAAGGAGGCACTACGGTTTTTCTATGAAGCTTCAAGTGATAATGTGGCATGTTGGAATGCTATTATTTCGTTGGCAGTTAAAAGTGGAGAAAGCTTGGTTGCTTTGAATCTGTTTCATCGAATGTGCCATGCATCTCTAAAGCCGAATAGTTATACATTTCCAAACATCTTAACGGCATGTTGTGTGCTTAAAGAGTTACATATTGGGAGAGGAGTTCATGGGTGGACAACCAAATATGGTGCAACAGATGTCTTTGTGGAGACTGCTATTGTTGATTTATATGCAAAATTTGGCTGTATGAGTGAAGCTTTTAGACAATTTTCCCAGATGCAAGTCCATAATGTGGTCTCCTGGACTGCTGTAATTTCTGGCTTTGTCCAAGAGAATGATATTATTTTTGCACTAAAGCTTTTCAAAGATATGAGAGCAATAGGGCATGAGATAAATAGCTATACTGTTACTAGTGTACTTTCTGCATGTGCTAAACCTGGGATGATTAAGGAGGCAGGTGAAATTCATTCCTTGGTATTTAAATTAGGGTTGAATTTGGATGCTAAGGTTGGAGCTGCTATAGTCAACATGTATGCAAAAATAGGAGAAGTTGGACTATCTGAGTTAGCTTTCAGTGAGATGAAAAATATAAAGGATCGGATCATATGGGCAGTCATGTTGTCTTCTTTTGCTCAGAACCAAAATTCTGGAAGAGCAATTGAGTTATTCCGTGTAATGTTAGGAGAAGGAGTGAAACCTGATGAGTATTGTATTAGTAGCGTGTTAAGTATTATGAGCTGCTTAAGTCTAGGGTCACAGATACATGGTTATGCTTTGAAGTCTGGTTTAGTCACTGATTTTTCCGTAGGATGTTCACTTTTAACAATGTACTCAAAGTGTGGTTGTTTAGAGAAATCTTATAAAGTTTTTCAGCAAATTCCTGTCAAAGACAATGTCTTATGGTCCTCCATGATCTCTGGTTTTGCAGAGCATGGGTGTGCAGATCAAGCTCTTCAACTATTTAAAGAAATGCTATGCCAAGGAATTGTACCTGATAATATTACCTTAATCTCAACTCTTGCTGCATGTTCTGATCTTTGTTTCTTAAAGACAGGTAAAGCAATTCATGGTTATGCTTTCCATTTAGGAATAGGAATAGACTCAGTTGTTGGTGGTGCACTTGTAAACATGTATTCAAAATGTGGAAGCTTGAATTTAGCAAGAAGAGTGTTTGATATGCTACCCCAAAAGGATGCATTTGCTTGCTCTTCCTTGGTCTCAGGATATGCCCAAAAGGGTCTAGTTGAAGAGTCATTTTGTTTATTCCATGATATGCTCCTGACTAATGTAACTGTTGATGCCTTCACAATTTCATCTATTCTTGGGGCTGCTACAGTTTTGTATCGGTCAGACATTGGAACTCAACTGCATGCCTGCATTGAAAAATTGGGCTTACAAGCAGATGTATCTGTTGGCAGTTCGCTAGTTACAATGTACTCAAAATGTGGAAGCATTGAGGATTGTCGGAAAGCATTTGATGATTCTGAGAAGCCTGATCTGATAGGTTGGACCTCCATCATTGTGAGCTATGCTCAACATGGTAAAGGTGCAGAGGCATTAGCTGCTTATGAACTTATGAGAAAAGAAGGTGTCCAACCTGATGCAGTAACTTTTGTTGGGATCCTATCAGCATGCAGTCATAGTGGGCTAGTTGAAGAAGCCTTTTTCTATCTCAATTCAATGTATGAAGACTACAAAATTATGCCAGGTCATCGCCAGTATGCTTGTATTGTTGATCTTCTTGGTCGATCAGGTAGACTGAGGGAGGCTGAAAGTTTCATTAACAAGATGCCCATTGAGCCTGATGCTTTAATATGGGGAACTTTGCTTGCTGCTTGCAAGGTCCATGGTGATTTAGAACTTGGAAAGTTAGCAGCGAAAAAGATATTGGAATTGGGGCCAAGTGATGCTGGAGTGTATGTGTCATTTTCAAACATCTGTGCAGATGTAGGACAGTGGGAAGAAGTCACAAAGATTAGAAACTGGTTGAAGGGAACTGGTATGAAGAAAGAGCCTGGTTGGAGCCTTTTGTGAAGACCTATGACTATGATGTCATGATTGGTGACTCTTAATAGCTACTAATCTGATCTCTTGGATTCCTTACGTAAATATATGGTAAAAGAATAGCGAGTTCGACATCAGATTCATATAGTTCAAGACAACCACCATTCTTGATGATGCTAGATGGACAGTTAACATCTTTAGAAATGTCAAAATATACTGATCCAGCCATATTTTTAATTCAATTGTAAGTACATGCACAATCCAGCCTACATAAATATGCAATGAAACATGAGTTTTGCATTTGTATCCCATTTCTTAGCCAATTTCTATATTTAGCTGACTTTTGCCTGGGGAGTTTGTTGCATAATACAGGTGAAATGCTATTGCTATTCAACTAACAGTCAAAATATTAGGATTCTAATTCTTTTAGGATACTTAATCCTATCTTTGTTCCTTATCTGCAGTACACAAGTTTCCACTAACATGTGCCTCAAGTTTTCTATGATTATTACTATGGGGTATAATGATTTTGTTGCTTACATAACTTGCAGGTAGAATTGCAAGGTCAAATAACTTTATGGATTGGGTTTTGGATTTAAAATCGTTCTCCAAGCTATTGGTGACTGTTAATGCGACAGTCATTAAGCAATTGGTGGTTATTGGGCCCAATGCTAATGCCACTAAGGAACGTGACGGAAACATTTTCAAGGTACCAAATTTTCCAACTCCTATAATTGTTCATATATGTGAGTATGACTTCCATATGGATATAAGTTGGGAAATGAGCTAGATTTGGTAAATTTATCAATTGTTCCTCTGGAGAGTCACCAACCTTAACAGCTACAGGAAAAATTTATCAAATTGTTTATTGTTATCAAATTTATTAAATGTAACCACTGTAGGAGAGACTTCTTTTTTGTACCTTTTACTTAACTATTATCTGACTAGTCCCTGGATATTTTGTAGGCCTCCTTGCAACCATTTGTCACCCTTGGAAGGCTTAAAAGCCTTGGTTACTACATGCTAATGATGCTATGCCTGTGGCATTCTGCTGTGAAACCCAGGATTCTCCTGCTACATACTACCTAAAGTATTTCAGCTTCTAAGTGGTTGTGGTTGTAGTGTGGGTGCAAAGTCTAGCTATAAGTGGAAGACAATAGTCTTGTGAGAGTTCTTACCCAGAAAAAATCTTGCAAAAGTTTGCACTCCTAGGATGGCATCAAATTTTTAGTGATTTGATAGGGTCCCCAAATTTATGCAAAGGACCTGAGGTTGCTGCCATGATGTCTAGAGGAAGCATAGTTGAATGTGTGCATGATAGAGTGAATGTATAGGAACGATAATTGACAGACAAATTATTCAATATTTTTTTTTTCAAAAGCATCTTGTAATCACTCTAACATGCACAGATGGGCTAGGAAATACGACAAAATTTGAAATTTCTGTTGAGGACTAATAAAAAACTTAAATAGTCCCTTCTGTCACCGCTCAGCGCTCCCCATGTTTGACGCATGTATAATGTATCAAAAAGTTTTGAATATATTTTTTCTAACAACTCAGGAATGCTAACAACTTATCCCTCGATTACGTATACAGTTGCCAAAATTGAATCATCTAGTCTTTGAAACACAATCAACCTTCATTACACAAGTATTCTTGCGACATGTTATTTATTTGTTGTTGTTGCAGTTGTTCATAATCGCTCCCATGCTATTGTTTCATAATACTAGAGGGCATGTGAGCATATTGGCCTTGTGCATTACAGAGGCACAAGCAAGGTGAACCTTCAGAAAAATATTTCAGGTAACATATTACAGTTCTTGAAGGTCGTGTATGATGTGGTGTCCCTCCAAAAAAATGTAGTCCTTTCTGTGCAATATGGTGCACAAGGGAAAGAAAGGGCATTCCCCCCGCCCCCCCATCAAACATTACTTTCTCTGTTAGAAGTTAACGGGTTTCTTAATGAAAGTTAATTATACATTATTATAAACATTGGTGACTAATTTGTATAGTGTCAAACTTTGGAAACTAATCCACACATGAACTGAACATTAAGGATTAAGTACATTTTCCTTAAAAAACTTTCTTAGAGCAAAATCAAGACTTATCTTATTAGCATGTTTGATCACGTGCCGGGAGGCATATTTGACGTCTGAATAGAAGTTATACTAGTTGTAACTTTTGCATTTTTATTCATTTGACGTGATTTTCCTTTTCCTTTCCAAACACACGTTAAGATTAATAAAGGTTAATGCAATGTAATCTATATTCTTAACTTGCTTTTATGGTGTTTAATGTAAATTATGCTACGTTTGTTTCAGGGACTATTTTTTTATTCTAAAAAATATGATAGTGGAAATATTTATTCATGTTTCTTATTAGGTTACTAACAAATATTTTTGAATATCTTTTATTTTTGGAAAAATTGCATTCCCATATTTTAAGCATTTTTATTCTTATGTTGGAGTGAGAATGTGATTAGTTATTTTCTAATTTCATTATGACTTCTTGTTTTACTTTTATTTTTTATTTTTTATTTTTTATTTTAAAAATTATTTTCATGATGTGATTTTTAAATATACTCATGAATAACATTCTTAATCATAATATTCTCAAGAATAATAGAATCTGAAACAAATGTTCTAATATTCTATTTTTTAACTCTCTCTTATTGAGTTTTCTAGATTTATTTCTTACTTGTAGCAATGACACAAGTTACTTGTGGCTTTGCTCGAAAGGTCATTCTTTCATCTTTTTGTTATTGAATATTATCATCTTTACAAAAAGATCTATCTATGTTACAACTTGATTATTTCACTCAAAAGTTGTGAGATGTATCTTAACATGTTTCGATTATACGTCACATACAATAATGAATTGCATATGTAAAATTCTGTCACATGTTACCTATATGAGATAGTAAAAAATATGTAAAATTTATTTGCAATATATTTTCACCCTTTATTTTTACATAATTCAATATTATAGGTGATGTAGTTCAATTACATATTGGTAGTTGAATAGATTGACTCAACCTTTATTTTTACATCCTTTGCTTTACATTAGTATTTTAGATTATTCTTTGTTTTGTGTTAGTACATAAGAGAATCATGTGCTTTACGTTAGTGCGTTAAAAAGTTCTTTGTTTTACGCTAATGTATCATGAAATCATTTTCTTTACGTCAAAGGGATAGGGAACCTTGTGTTTTATGTGTGTTAGGGACTCCTATGTTTTACGTAAGTGTGTCAGGAATTAATAGGATCACACCACCAATCTTAGTGAGTTACTTCAATACTAAAAGGAAGCTCAAATCTTAGTAAGTTTATACAAAAATATTAAATAAAGCCTTCAACGAGACACAAAGAAAGCTCAACTCTACTATGTTCTTAAGTTTGATCAATGCAATACGTGATTTTTAGTAGAGGAGACAATTAACCAAAGAGGGAAAACTTGCTAGAAACTTCACTGTCAAATTGGGTGAACTATGGTGTAATTGTGGTAAATTTAAAAATTACACATCTTGTTCACATGTTGTTACTACTTGTAAGTGTGCTCACCATGAATATGTCTTACATGCATCTAGTTCTATACATTGAAATACATTTCAAATGTGTACAATAACTTGTTTAACGAATTGCACAACAACGTGTATTGACTGCTATAAAGAACCACCAATTTGTCTCGATCAAAACATGCTAAGAAATTCAAAGGATCATCCAAAATCCTCTTGTATATGCGTCAAAATAGATCTGAAAATGCTTGGCCAACCAAAAAGATGTTCCGTGTGTTGAAACCCAAGTTGTTTCAAAAATAAATGTCTTCATCATGATGGAAACATGAGCTCAAGTCAACGTTAATTTTAATCTTATGTTATATTGTTTGTAATTTTTATTATATTTCATGTTAACTTAATTTGTATTTTATTTTAATTGAAATTTGGGATACAAATAAATTTATTAACAATAAAATAATTAAAATCAAAATTAAAAAAACTAAAAATTTTAAACAAAAACAAAAAGATGAATTTTTTTTAAAATAATAATAAAACAATTGAAAAATTGAATCCTAGACGCTCGATTTTTCAACACAAAAAAAGTGAGAAATTGAGGTGGGAGGACCTGATTTTCATCATGAATAGTGTTTCATATCATCTAATCTAATTCAATAATCTAAAAGTTATTATTCAGATAATTTTTATTTTTCTTGTATTATTGGGGTAAAAATTCACAAATCTTACATGTCACATTACTTTGGAAGTAAATTGGGTAAAAATGCTCCATAAGGAATACACGAAAAAATTAGTTCATCATGTGGGTGAAAATGCTTGAAAAGAGAAAATCACGAATTTGGAGACTTTGATATCACAATTTTAAACTATATTAACTTAAAAATTATAGAAATGTCTTTCTAGTGAATCCTTCATAAAAATATATAACCGATAAATAAAAAATTTGACTGTACATATAGGCACTTACATAAAAGAGAAATGATGCATGCACATAAAAATAACTGATATAACCCTCATATTCGATATTGGGTAGTTAAAAAATTTTGAGTTGCGTTTAAGCAATGGTTAAAAATTCCCAACTACTCAATTTTTGAATTTGAGTGTTACATTATATTATATTTGTGTGCATGTAGCATTCCTCTAAATGAAAATATGAACTTGTAAGTTACAACAGATCAATAATCAAACTAACTTTTACTTGAACAAAAATTTTCATTCTTGCTGTCCTGGCAAATGTCGGATGGCAATAACTGCTTCTGAATATGAGCTGCAAGCTGAGAAACTTTCTCATCGTCTAAATTAAGGCGTCGCCTTAGCAAACTCTAAAAGCAAGGAATTTTATTATTGATTATTATTCCCAGTACATAATTATATGCATATCCTATCAAACTTTGAAAAGGAAATGAAATATTACCTCAGAGGCCCATAAGCAATCGTATGCTTTACGGGGAATTATGTGAATATGCGTCTGAAATGCACATTTTATGGAAAAATAAGCCACATTACAAAATTTACAGTGGGGTAGAAAGCAAATAACTGTATTCCATATAAGTGCAAGTGACAGTATAGAAAATCTAAAATCTTACATGATATATTACTTGGCCAGCAGCTGCCCCATTGTTGACCAACAGGTTGAATGAACCTGCAGCATTCAAAACATCCTATGAAAACTACATGGTGCGACTCGTGAGATATAATGTTATATAGAAGTATCAAAAGAGTAGATGATCAACAGAACTGATGTGAAAATGGTAACAGGGTAATTATAATTTTCTCCAAATAAGAAACAATAACAAAAGTTTGATATCCTGTATTAAAAATGGCTAGACTACAAAAGATTCATAGAAACCACATTTTGAAACAAGAATCTAGTAATGCACGGAAGTTAATGATTTTTCCTCATCGTTGCTAGAAAAGTCATAGCAAGATATCCATAGGAAATCTACCGGCAGGGTTCGATTAAATTTTTTAAATCTGAGCCATATAAGAGAACAAAGCATAGCAGAGTTTAGATAAATGTACAAGAATTGAAATACATACTGCAGCCAGTAGCCTTCATGATTGCATTGCTAATGAAGGGCACTTTTGAACACATTGCAGCTACCACCTGTATCATAGCCAATCGGGCTAGGTAAATAAAAGCACTGCTACAAAATAAATCAATCAGGAACCGTGCCTTTAACTCAATAACTAGACAGAGAAAACCTAGCAAAACATAACAACCAATCAAGTTTCAAGACAGGGATGGTACAAAATCATATTTGTAACGTGGAGCATTTTTGGGTAAATAAACAGGACCATTGTTTCACATTTACAAAATATTTAAATTGATTAAACACGCAGGTACGCCACTTTGCAGATTTTATTATTGAACTTTACAGAGCAATAAATTTAGCAGAATTTTCAAGCTTGAAGATATTGAAAAGAAATGCCTAAACATTCATAAAATCAATTAGATATGAGCCTCCATTATTTAGTTTATTTATTCAGCACTCGTCATGATGCCCTATTTATGCATTTTCTGTCTCATAACTAGGATCTTGTGTTTAAAATCAGTCATCAGGGACAAATGAAGATCCTATTGATGCAGATTACAAAGTTCCACAAGGTTCACAATCATTTCAAAAGAAAAACCACCTCACTTCTCAGTCACTACCCTAGGGGTTAGAATTAAGACTTAAACAAGTTACTTCACTGATTAAGTAGAGACACCAGCACACATGCATGTTATTTCTTAACTTTAAACAATAATAAATATACCTATTTTCATTTAAATTGCCTAATTATTGATAACACCAGTAGCATATATCACTAGAACTTTCATAAAAGAAGTTTTCCTTATGGAGAAAGAATTTATTATCGACTTAAAATTATTGTGTAAAGTCAGTAAAGAAGTTACAAAGTAATAAATTCAATCTTCTTGTACCTATTGAAAATTACTTACTGATGAAGGAGTAACATCCAGTGAAGGAAAATGAGATTTTGGGATAATGAGAGAATGCCTAGTAAACACAATGTAGAAGTGAGAGGCAGATAAAAAAAAAACACACACACACCATGCAGTATAGTTGAAAAGGTAAATTGAATTGGATTGTAAACTTGTAGGCAAAGATGATTACCAAATCAAACAATATGTCATTGACAAACTAAGAAATTATCCAACACTCGTCATATTTAACCATGGCATTCAAAATTGATATTTCAGAATTTCTCTAAAAAACAAAACTTCACATCACTTTCCTCTTACTTTTCTTCCAAATTAAATTGCAATGCTAAGAATATTTTTGAAATGTATCGGCAGAAGAAAACAAAAGGCTAAATGGCATCTTTTTAATCAACTTGAAATAAAAACTACCCATTTATTTTGTTACTCTTCTTCCCTTTTTTCTTCCCATGATCCGTGTTATGTGCATCGTTAAAAAAGAATAACAAAGAAATATTATGCTGAAAACCGTGTGCTTAAACACAACACAGATGAGTGTTTATATAGGCAAAAAAAGATTGATTATAATAAATTAGAAGAAATATAATTTCCTCTAAATCAAAGATAATATGTCTAAATACTTTATTTCTTAAATTATAACATACTTTATTTCCTTATTTTTAACACTCCCCCTCAAGCTGGAGCATGCAAATCAAATGTGTCCAGCTTGCTAAAAATGTAACTAATCTTTGGTCTCCTAAGAGACTTAGTAAAGATGGCTATCAACTGATCACTGGAATTAACGAAGCTCATAGTAATGTCTCCACAGTCAACTTCAATGTGTTTGGTTCTTTCATGGAAGATAAGATTAGAAGCAATATGTAAAGCTGTCTAGTTGTCACATAGGATAGTCATTTTTGAGACCTCTTCGAATTTGAGTTCTTTGAGAAGCTGCTTTAGTCATGAGTTCACATGTTGCTAATGCCATGACCCTATATTCTACTTCAGCACTTGATTTTGCCACAACATTCTGTTTTTGTTTTTCCAAGATATTAGGTTGCCTCCAACTAAAATACAATATCCTGAAGTGAAACATCTATCACAGGGTGAGTCAACTCAGTTAGCATCTGAATATCTAATAATTTGAGTGTCCCTTATCTTCATAAGTGAGACCTTTGTCGAGAGCATTCTTAATATATTTCAACATCTGAGTTACTAATCCCCAATGCTCTTGGCAAGGTGAGTTCAAAAATTGACTTATCACACTTATTGCTAAAGCAATGTTTGGACAAGTTACAGTTAGATAGTTCAACTTCCCAACCAACCTCCTGTATATTCCAAGATATGAAAAGGGTTCCCTTGATTAGGTACCAATTTGACACTTGAATCCATGAGTGTGTCTATTGATTTTGCACTTGATAAGTCAATTTCGTCTAGGATGTCAAGAACATATTTCTTCTATGAAATAACTAATCCATCTTTGGATTGAGCAACTTTAATACCCAAGAAATATCGAAGTTTACCAAGGTCTTTAGTCTATAATTTGTAAGTCAAATACTAATTTAGACTAGAAATGCCATATGGATCACTATCTGTGATTACAATGTCATCTACATAGATAATAAGATAGATGCATCCTATAGAGGAATGACAATAGAAGATAACGTGATAAGCTTCACTATGTGTCATCCCAAATTGCTGCACAACATCTCAAAAGCAACTAAACCAAGCTTGAGGTGACTAATTAAGTCCATAGAGAGACCTACGAAGATGACGGACCATAGTGGAAGACTCCCCTTGAGCAACAAACCCTAGTGGTTGTTTCATGTAAACTTCTTGATCAAGATCACCATGAAGGAAGACATTCTTAATATTAAGTTGAAAAAGGGGTCAATGATGAATGATAGCTACCAAGAAGAGTAGTCTAATAGAAGCCATCTTAGCGATTGGAGAGAAAGTGCCAAGCCTTGTCCACAGATTTGTATGTATTCTTTTGCAACCAAACGGGTTCTATATCGATCAATGGTACTCTCAGGACCAACTTAACGACACCCAACAACAGATTTGCCAGTAGGAAGAGGAACCAACTCCCACGTGTCATTGCTATGAAGAACACACATCTCGTCAATCATTGCTTGCCTCCACTTTGGTTGGGATAAAACTTCACCTAAGGTATTGAGAATAGAAACAGAAGACAAAGAAGACAAGCAAGCATAATGTGTAGGAGAAAGACGATGATTGCTAAAGTTAGTATAGTGTGGGCATAGATTATGAGTTGAACGTATACCTTTTCGAAGAGGAATAGGTCAGTGAAGGTCATTGGACATATCCAAATCCGATGCAAAAGATGGAACTAGGAAAAAGTCAGGCATGGGCTTTATTAACATCTAGTGACCAAGGGCGATGCTAATACCCCTGAAGAGGTGGCAAAGGTGCTGGAGGAGCATCTTAGGTTGGAACAGAGTCATTTGGTAAGAAAAGAGGAAGAATAATAGGTGGCCTAGAAGAGGCAGGACTCTATAAGTTAAGATTAGAGTTGACAAACTCAAAGTATGAGACAGATTAAAAAAAGGAGACATCACCAAATCACGTCCAAAGGGGCCAAAACTGCAGGGGTAAGGTTGCCTAGGATTAGGGAGGTTGTCGCCAAAAAACACAGGTCGATCTTTATTGCCATGCATAGCCAAGAGGCATTGTTTGGCACTAGAAAAAACTACCATGTAAGAGTGTGTGGGTCGTCAAAATCTGACACGACCATCGAGGTTATGTAGATATGCAAAAAATGAGTTTGGGGGTGGGGTCAGATGCCAGAAACCTCGCTGGAAAAGTTTGTCAAAAAACAATGAACCAAAAAAGTTCGCCCTAGAAAATAGTGAACTGAAAAAGAAAAACAATTTGCTAAAAAAAGATTTCATCGACGAGAGTGAGACTATTGGGCAGACACGGTTTTCAAGAGGTTCTTGATACCATGTTAAAAAAGAATAACAAAGAAATCTTGTGCTAAAAAACGTATATTTAAGCACAACACGAATAAATGTTTATACAGGTAGAAAAAGATTCATTACAATAAATTAGAGGAGATATAGTTTTCCTCTAAATAAGAGATAATATACCTAAATACTTTATTTCCAAAATTACAACATACTTTATTTCCTTATTTTCAACACACATTTTCTATTCTTCCTTTACCCTCGGCCAAATACCTACCCCTACTTTATTCTTCAAACTTTTGTTCATGATTCTATAATTCTATCACATATCCACTTAACCTAATGTTTAAATCTTTGTTTTCTTCCCTATAAATATTCATACTTTCATTTTATCCTCTTAGAACAACCAATGAAATAGTCATTGCAATACCATTGCCTTGTAGAATTGAGGTTGGAAACAAAGGGAGTTCTGCAAAACTTGATGTATCTATTTGTGACTAACTTGATCACATGTAATCCATTGGTATAAAACTAGTCAATATTAATATTAACATATTTATAGGGGATCAATGTTAGAATCCCATAGCCATTGTTGGAGATAATAGGCTATATAATGTGATTGAGAAAGGAAAGAATACCTATTAGATGTTGTCGCCCCAAGGGAGGGATCAACCCTAGGAGGATAAGGCTATCAATGAGATAAAATCTTCCAAATTTGGTTGTCTCATGAGTGACCACTGTAATAATAAAACCTACAATTTTACTATTCCATAAGTGATTATATTTCATCATCACCCTCACATATTATTTTATACTTTTTCAATAAACAAAATTATCTTTGCATTTATTAAATTATAAATTTCCTAACTTCTTGTACATGTACATATTTTATTTATTTTGTTTATATTATTCACCTTCATCGTACTAGATGTTTCTTACTCAATCCCTAAAAGGAATAAACCACTAGTGCCTTATTTTGTTTTCCTTTTCCAATTAACTTCAGTTATTATGCTTCCCTCCCTAAGTCTCAATGACTCACCTCTTTTATTTCTTTTAATCAAATTACAATATAGTTGAGTACAAGGTTGGTAGGATGTAGGAGTTGTAGTTCTCCCCATTAACATTGCTTTTGGTATGTGTTGAAAATAAAAAATATAATATTATGATTTATTAATAATTGTAGTTTATAGATATATAATCTTTGATTTAGAAGAAACAAAATATTTTCTATTTATGTATAATTAATATAATTAACCTATATAAACACGCATCCACAATGTATTCAAACATAGTTCTCATTTAATTATCCTTCTGTTTCTTTTATGTTAACATAATATCTAGAGTCTAAAAGAGTGATCTCGAGAATCGTGTCTACCTAGTAGACCTACTGTCCTTAGAGATAAATGTTTGACGAACTGTGTATAACTTTGGTTGGCTCCTCCCTTCGCCAGCCTCTTTTCGGCAACCTCTGACATTTTAAGTGAATTTTCAGGCCACTTTTGCCGCCATCAATGACTATTCGTGTTACTGCAAGTTCACCATTCTACTTGCCGCTCATTTTTTAGTGAAGATCTTTTTGGTTATCACCCTCTGCCATTAACCACTTCCATGTTGCCAAAGAGTTTTTTGACGAGACCATCATTATCATGATCGAAATCTTCTAATCTATCTATCTCTAAAATTCACTAGCCTCATCTTTGTATTCGAAGCACTGGCCCATCATTGTACTAGATGCACTAGCCTTGTTTGTCTTAGATGCATGATCTTATCTTTGTCCCAAATACACTAATCCCATGTATGTCCTAGATGCATTGGTCCAATCTATGTTTGAGGTGCACTAGTCCCAACTATGTCCTAGATGCATTGGTTTCATCTTTGTCCTAGAAGACGTAGACCTTGTTTCAAGTTTATATAATTTGAGTTTTCAACATTATTGGTTTAAAGCTTCCAAATGTGGTTTCAAGAAGTACAAATCTTGCTTTGCTTGCCATGAATTTTCTCTCTTGTTAATAATGATTTCAGCTATATGACTAAGTTATTTTCTAGCATTTATCTTCGACTTCTCCAGCATCCCTGAGTTGTTTTTCAAATTATTGTTTTTTGGTGGAGCTCAATTTTTTTTTATGTTTTCTATTTATTTATTAGGAATAAATTATTTTCTTGTAACAAGCTCAGAGCTTAATAAGTTTCAGCTTGAGAAGGAGTGTTGAAAATAAGAATATAATATTCCTATTTATTAATAATTGTGGTTTATAGGAACATAATATTTGATTTTGAGAAAACAAAATATACTCTATTTATGTATAATTAATGTAATTAAACTATATAAACATGCATTCGTTGTGCACTCAAACACACAATTCTCAATTTATTATTCCTCTGTTTCTTTTATTTTAACCATATGTCTCCAGTTTTCTCTGGACTTTGACGCTATAGATGTAGGAGATTACTTTTGGAAATTATCTTGAGTTGTTATAGATCATCTAATGCTAGAAATGTTAAATTTTGTTTCTTGTTGTTGCTAGTTCATGTTGTTATGTTGTGTGTGTATATTTTATCATGTGTTTATCATTCTTGGAATGCTAATATTAGAGGGGAAACTAGAAATTTCAGCAATTATTTTGCTTAATGTATTATTATGATAGATAGGTTTACCAGGCTAAGTAATTTTCAGGCTAACTTAGTTGGTGCAACAGAAATGGCTTCAAATTGAGTTGTGACATGAAGGGAATGTAAGGGGCAATAATTACAAGCATCAAATATTAACTGATAGAAGAACTACTATCATTCAATGTCAAAACTCAACTATAAAACTGAAAATGCACGCCTCTTATTCACTTCATGTATAATCATATGTATATGTTCATAAAATAGTGAAATAACAAAACACAATGCTTCATGATATACCTATATGGAATTGCACCTTGAGACATATGATACCTTACCCATGACTCAGCGGACTTGTATCCAATATGCATAGGCACATGTCATCTTCATAAAGCTGTTAGTTTGACAAAATAATAAGAAAAGCAGGGGTTAAATTATGAGAAAACTTGGTTGAATTGTGTATCAATTATTAGAAAAGAGTAATGGCAATATAAGTACAATGATTGAAAATGTAAACATGTTTGGATGGAAGAACTACAAAGAGTATGATTCACAATTTCAACTAGTTCCTGATGTCTAAGCATTAAAGCAGTAAAAGCTAAGGTAGTCTGGTCCAATAAAGCTACGTCATGCACAACATCCAAGGAAGGGTTAATCCCATTATCCACCTTTGTAGTACGTAACCTTACCTTGCATTGGCTACTGGTTTAATTTCACAATTAAACCTCACCTCTAGGTCACATGGTGACAAGGCTCCCTTTACTCAAAGGCTCAAAGCATCAAGCCCGCAACAGAAAAATCTAGTTGATTGTGCAGTACTCATAAAACTTTTGCTTGAGTAAGTACTTGTATTTCAATCGTTTATACTTTTAAACTACGAAATTCCATCTCTAAACCCTTTTCATAATAGCTGTAAAATTTTCAGGTTCTTGAAGCAAGGTTTCAATTATTCCAATTCAATAGTACTCTCCCTCCCTCCCTCTAATTTGTTGAACAAAGCACACTTCAATATCAAACTCCAATCATTAATGACTCTCCAATCAACAAAATTTGAAACATTACCACAACCCCTACTAGATAAGTACACCTTGTTTCATGTTTCCAATTTATAAGCATAATATTTCATTCCACCAATTAAGGCAATTATAATTGTTTACCATCTATAAAGCTTGCACCATCAGGCTTGGCTATTATTTTTCTAGAAAAATAGTGATTAACACACTCTATTTACTCATGTTTTGGCAACAAAATGAGCCAGTAAACACATTTAGAGCCGTTCATGTATGTTTAACCAGCACAACAGTGCGAGCAATTGGTTTAGCAGCTTTAGGAAATGCAGAACTACCTATATAACAAGTAGCAAGAAAAAAAAAAAAAAAAAAAAAAAAACTCATCACACTTGTGAAGTTGGAAAACTCATTGTCCATAACTAGCACAACACGTGATCCAGCTTTATGAGATTAATAACATGAAATTGCTCCTCAAACGATAACTATGTCACTGATTGAAATCAATTCAGTGCAAGGAAACAGTAACTTGGGACCATTTTAATCTAAAAAACATTATCATTCGAAGACCAAATTGATGCCGTTAACTCTGTAGGTTGAAAATCTTTGGAATCGTTGACCACTATTTCCAAATGTTGTCCAACAAGAAAAACACTGGTGTACCTTCAGAGCTGGTAATTGGCCACGGATAATCTTGCAGAAAACGCAATCGTTTTGTAAAGTGTGGTTTTGAGTATCAGAATCACTACCAGCAGCAGAAGCCGAAGCCGAAGCCAAAACGCAAGGAGTGGGAGGATCCGGAAGTAAGCGGGTCGGGTTGAGGTGGGCGCATAAAACGGCAAGTCGTCTTGATTGGACGGACATGGTATGGTGTGGTAGCTTTGTAAATCAAAAATGGTTTTGAGCGAAGGGGCATTGCATTGTGTTTGAAAATGCAAGGAAATGAAACGGAAGGAAAGGCAAAGGCGCATGAATATGATTTGTTGGTTTTTGGAATTTTGTGTGAGTTGGTGTGCACGCACAGTTCGGCTTATCCACACGCGGGGACGATAGATAGATAGCTGTGGTGTGGTGGGTGTAGGGTCATTGGTCAACCATTCTTGCTCCTCCTATGTCTATGTCAATGTTGTTCTTAATTCTTAATTATGTTTCATAACAAAACAAATTTTATTTTCGTTTGACTAAGTTTGTTTAGTAAATGAAATGTTAAATGACAATTTCTATTTTTAATTTTCATTTTTAAAATTATTTAAGCATATTTTTCTGTAAACTTGAATGCTTTCCAGTTAAATATATTTTATTTTATTTTTTAAATTTTACTTAAATTAAAAGTTCTTATACAATAGGTAGGTTAATAACTAATTCTTTTAGAATGAGTAATTAT
>JAMLFT010005360.1:0-17705 GCA_026544285.1 Pachyrhizus erosus | reverse complement strand
ATCTAATTTTTACAATTATCTCAAACACATTAAATTTTTCTTTACAGACTAAAAAAATTAATAAATAAATAAAAAATATGACAATTTTATAAAATTAATCTTATTATTATCGTTATTTTTAATTTTTAAAAAATCACTTCTTAGTTTTATTGTTCATCAATCATCAATTCATTTGTAATTTTTATTTTTTTTATCAATAATAGAAGATTCCATTAATCGCTTTGATAATTCAATTTTAAGAGAATTAATTTATTTTATTTGAAATTATGCACAACAATAATATTTTAAATTTTTTTATTAAAAATAAAAGTAAAAATAATTAATATTATATTAAAAAATTAAAAACTCTTATTTTAAAATTTGTTTTTTCTTTTAACAAAACTTTATTACAGGATAAAAGGAATAATTGATTATATAATATAATAAAAAAAAGTGATAAAAAATGAAAAGTATTAATTAGATGTTGAAATTATTTAAATATTTATAAATTAACATTTTTATGAGGAGATGAGTATTTTTATTAGAGATTTAAATTTATTTATAATATCCTAAATAACAATTTTTAAATATTCATTATAATTATATGTACATCACTCTAATTCAATATCATTAACTAAATTAAAAGATTCTCGTACTATATTTTTTAGAAAAAATCTTTTTTAGAGACACTTAGTAAAAAATTAATAAATAGATTTTTTATTATTATTCGAATTGCATTGAAAATCATGTAACAATCCACTGTTATATTTTTCAATAAGAAATTTTTATTTTTGATTTTTTAAGAAGTGCCTTAAAGCACATGTTAGTATTTTCCTTCTCATTTATAAGTTACTAAAGTTCCTGTATGATGTAAAATTGATCGAGACACGATGTTATCACACAATACAATAATTTCTCTAATATATGCTTCCTCATCATAACCTTTTCGCGCTCTCTTTTCTTCTCTCTCTCTCTTCTTTCTCTCCCTAACTCCTCTGCTGCTTTCTCTTCGAACTAGTGTTCTGGTGGGTCTCCAACGAGGTAAACAACCTTGTCTCTCTTCTGGGTCAAAACTTTTTTGTTTTTATGCCTTTTGTTGCTGCTTATAGCTTCACCATTTGTATATGATTTTCATTTCCATTTTATCTTCTCTTTTTCGTATTGTGTCATTTGATTATCTTTCACTTATGAGCTTCGTGTTTGAAACGCACCCTCTTGGTGTTGTCTAATGTGTAGTGACTATTTTTTATTTTTTGCTTTTGCTTTTTGGTGAAGCCTATCTGTTTCTCCCTTTTGTTTTACTTTCCTTGATTTTTTGTGCATAGACTGACACATTTGAAAGTCAAGACACGTGTTCAGAGGGTTTGGTTTAACGGTTTGTGTTTTGATGGTTTTCAGGTTTTGTTTTGTGTTTTGATGGTTTTATTTTGGTTTTTGAAGGACTTTCAAGAGAGATGAGGAGAAGGGTCGTTTGAAGTTGTTTTAGGACTAAAGTTTGAGTTTTTATGCAAAGATTGATGATAATGGATCCACGTCTTCGTGGTTTTAGTGGTCCTCCTAATGAAATTCGGTTGGGAAATCAGAGATTTGAAAATGGTTTCTTTGATCAAAGTAGGGAATTTGGTTACCTTCAGTCCAATCTAGTACCAACTAATACACCTTCTTCATCCTCGGTTTTGATTCATGAGGAACCTTCTCCGGAGGATTGTGAATTTTCTGATGCAATTTTGAGTTACATAAGTCAGATTCTCATGGAGGAGGACATGGAAGATAAGACATGCATGCTGCAAGATTCTTTGGATCTTCAAATTGCTGAGAGATCATTCTATGAGGTGATTGGTGAAAAATACCCTTCTTCACCTTTAGGAAATCCTACTCCTGTTGATCCAGATGATGGGGGTGGGGATCATAATTTCTTTGAAAGCTATGGCACTTGTTCTTCTAATGATGGTGACCTCAGTAGCATTTTTACTAACAATTCTTTGCGACGAAATTTGGGGGAACTTCCTAACCAGAATTTTCAAGGCAATGGCATGTCACAGTCATCTTATAGCTCTTCAAACAGTGTAATAAGTAGTGTGGACTCTCCAAGCAGTATTCTCCAGGTTCCTGACCTAAACAGTGAGACTCAATCCATTTTGCAATTTCAGAAGGGTGTTGAGGAGGCTAGCAAGTTTCTTCCAAGTGGAAATGATCTCTTTGCTAATTTAGTTGTGGCTAATTTTTCAACACTAGAGCCTAGAATGGGGAGTGATGAATTGCCAGTTAAGGAGAAGGATGAAGAGGAGTCTCTTCATGCTGGATCCAAAGGAAGGAAGCATCGTCACATGGACGAGGAGGATGTTGAAGAAAATAGAAGCAGAAAGCAAGCCGCGATTTACTTGGAACCTACATTGCGATCATCCATGATTGATATAATCCTGCTTCATAGTTTAGGGGATGGTAAGAAGCATTTTATGGCCCGTCGTGAGGCTTTGCAAATTAAGAATGACAAGATAGTGGTGCCAAATGGTAAATCAAAGGCTTCCAATAGTGGTAAGGGGCGTAGTAAGAAACAAACTGGGAAAAAGGAAGTGGTTGATTTGAGAACACTTTTGGTTGTTTGTGCACAGGCTGTTGCAGCAGATGATTATAAAGGTGCACATGAGTTGGTAAAGCGGATTAGACAGCACTCAAATCCTTTTGGGGATGCAAATCAGAGGTTAGCTCATATCTTTGCTGATGGCCTTGAAGCACGCTTGGCTGGTACTGGTAGCCAAATTTATAAAGGACTTGTTAGCAAAAGAACATCAGCTGCTGATTTTCTAAAGGCCTATCATCTATATCTTGCTGCTTGCCCTTTTAGGAAGATGACTAGTTTTATCTCTAATGTTACAATAAGGAAATCTTCAGCAAATTCAGCAAGGCTCCATATTATAGATTTTGGTATTCTTTATGGTTTCCAATGGCCTACTTTAATTCAGAGACTTTCATTAGCAGTAGGCGGACCACCTAAAGTTCGGATTACAGGAATAGACTTTCCACAACCTGGTTTCAGGCCTGCTGAGAGAATTCTAGAAACTGGAAGCCGCTTGGCAGCATATGCTGAATCATTTAAGGTGGAATTTGAGTACAGTGCTATAGCAAAGAAATGGGAAACAATTCAACTTGAGGAACTCAAGATTGATAGGGATGAGTACCTTGTTGTTACCTGTTTTTATCGTGGTAAAAATGTGCTGGATGAATCTGTGGTTGTGGACAGTCCAAGGAATAAATTCCTCAGTTTGATAAGGAAGATCAACCCAGATTTATTCATCCATGGCATTACTAATGGTGCCTTTAATGCACCTTTCTTTGTTACTCGATTCAGGGAGGCACTGTTTCACTACTCTTCACTTTTTGACATGCTAGAAACCATTGTGCCTCGCGAGGACTGGGAGAGGATGCTAATTGAGAAAGAGATACTTGGTAGGGAAGCATTGAATGTCATAGCTTGTGAAGGCTGTGAGAGAGTAGAGAGGCCAGAGACATATAGACAGTGGCAGGCCCGGATTCTAAGGGCTGGATTTTTGCAACAATCTTTTGAGCGTGAGATAGTACAGAGAGCAATAGAGAAAGTAACAACTAGCTACCACAAGGATTTTGTAATTGATGAAGATAGCCAATGGCTGTTGCAAGGTTGGAAGGGGCGAATTGTTTATGCCCTTTCTTGTTGGAAACCTGCATGACTAACCAAGATGGTACAAGTGCATATCACTAGGGCTTTGTGAATTAGTTTGACTTCTGAGGAGCTCAGGTACTTCAATTACCTACTTTCTCTTTCTGTTCAACAGTGCTGGTTTTTGTCATTGTTGTTTGAGTCATCTTGAACAAACTTCAATCTGAAAATTGATCAGGGTGTGCTCTATATGTAGGGTTCAAGATCAAAAGTAACGGTTCAAGCTACGAGTTCAGTTGGGGAAAACATGGTAACTTAATAGCCTGGTATGAAAGTAGACAATCTATGTTATTCTCCTATAGTAGATCATTTATAAAGTTTGTTGTGTGATAGCTAACTTGAGGGCAGTCAAATGAACATGATCCAATCTAATGTTACAGATGAATTTAGCATGTTGTAAGACCAAACCTTTTTTGTTATTACTCATTTTGAGCTTTCTACTTTAATACTTCTGATAGTTTACTTAACTGAAGATGATAGTTTGTGTATTTCATCTTGTGTATTTCCTCCTAACAATTAATGGATATTTACTTTGGAGAAGTACTTGTTGCACACCAGATGGCTTGTTGCTATTCGAGCTGTACCAAAAGCAAAAGTTTGACTAGGTCCGCGTAGCTTAGATGCTGCAATTGGTTCAAGTGTGGAATTGATGTGCAAATAGCAGATCTCTTCACATTTGCTTTTGAAGACTTGTTTCAACATTTGACCCATTATGGGTGGTGGGGGGCCTCTTGTTGATACAGATTTTCTATGTTGAATTATTAATGGGGAGACTCATTTTCTGATTGTATGATTTTATTTGATGTGCCAAATATGGTGTGCATATACTACTCTTATTTGGACCTGTAACCAAATCTGTAGTTGGTCACCGTTCATCATTTGACTTTCCCCTTAGTGGATAGCTGATGAAAGTTGTTCTTTGGAACAGTGGTGGCATGATCATTTGAACATGTTCCTAGGAAGCTATTGAAATCCTTAACCAATTGCTCTTAGCTTGTAACTTGTAGCTATTGGAAGTGGATCAAAAGTAATTATATTTTATACATTCTGTTTTCAAAATTTGTTACGGGCTTAATTTTGGTTCATTGTCTTTGTATAACTGTCTACACTATAGTGCAACCTTATGTTGTCGTGTCATTAAAAGTGTTTGAATGCATTAACATAATGTAAAATGTTTTCTATAAATAATTATAGTGGACTAAAAGTAAGTCGACTGTTAATGCATATATATCCTAATGGTATAGAACATTATATAGTGGTGGACCTCTTGGTGGGGGACCCAGTGTCCCAAATGCCGCTTTTAAAGATTCACGTGAGGAATTGAACTTTTTTTTCTTTGTCTGTGGAAAGATTCGTATAAGTTTTACAAGGAAGGTGAGTGCAATGTGTTGCAAGAATCAAAACAGTATTCATAAGGAAAATTATAAACGTTCATTTCATTTGGATGGATTTGGGGTGGAAGAAAAGAGATGGGAAGATATTAAAAATGTTTAGAAAGAAAAGTGATAAATGTAATAAAAAAAATTGTAGATAAAGAAACATGAAGTGAAAATAAAATGAAAGAGTGTGAATGTATGAATATAAGTATAAGCATATATTATTCATAATTTATATGTCACATTTTAAACAATTGAGTTGACATTATGAGGTTACACGACAAATTGAATTTATTAAAAGTAAAGCGACATAAATCCAAACACGTTGCGTGCTTTGTATGACTAGTTTTAATAATTTTAAATATGCTTACAGCTGTTTTAGTATTTGAGAAAACAAAATCTCTTTTAATAATTTTAAGAGTTGTTTAAAATAATTATGCTTATTTTAAGGTTAAAAAATTTACAAATCCTTTTAAATTTAGTAATTTTGACTTTAAAATGTAATAATTTTGTAAATAATCTTGAAACAACAATGATAACTTTATTACAAAATTATATAAGTAATGCATGCATAAATCACCTAAAGAAAATGTACGTGAGAAGGAATAAAGATTTTCTCTTCTGAAGTTTAGCATGAAAGTGTTCATTGAATGTATTTTATCCATCTTTGATTTTTTAACATCACTCTATAGTAATTTTAATAAAATAAATTAAATAATTTCAATTATTAAGATCTCATGTCCCTGAAAGTCGTTTGACTTACTTTTTTTAAATGCTTTCTTTAGGCGCATTTGGATGCTCATAAATATCTATTTTTAGGTAACTAGAAATCTCATTAATATATTCTATTTGTTTTAATTATTGAATGAATGTTACATGAATTGTACTAAATTATGATAGATTTAAATATCAATTTAGTCTTTGTAAAATAGTGTTTTTCTTATTTTAATATTTTATAATTTTTTATATATTTTAATTTTTTATTTTAGTTTCTATTATCAAATAATTTTTAGTTTAGTCTCTATTATTTTTTAAATTATGTTATAAACTTTGACAATCTAATGACTTATTACATTGTCACAAAATTTAACAAAACAATTATGTATAATTTTTTTTTTGTCAAATTGAATTTTTAAATTCATCATTAGCCAATTTAATGTTAATAAATGTTTTAAACGAATATGGATTTAAAAATACGATTTACTGAAAAATTGTACGTGATTGTCTAATTAAATTCTTTGATGATATAATAAGTTATTAGACTATCAAAATTTAACATCACTTAATATTGTTACTTGACAATAGAGATTAAAATTAAAAAATAATAATTTTAAAAGATCAAAATAAATTAAAAAAAATCTCAAGGACAAAAAAAAAAGTTAATTTTTAAAGACTAAATTAATTTTAAGTCATTAAGATAAGACTAATATAATTTATCAACATACCGTTAATGTGAGTAAAATTGAACTTAGTCTATTTAAACGTTATACCAATATCATAGTAGTTTAAAAAAAAAAGACCAATACAACTTACTAGGTTTATATAAATTTTGTTTAATAAAAAAAATTAAAAGAATATATTAGCATTTTATATTTATGTTTGCTTTGAATAAAATTGGGTTGCATAATAATCTAGTAGATTTGACATTTTATTTATTTTTCAAACTTAACTTTATGGTAGTAGATTAAGAAGTGAAAGCTTTTAATTTTTAAAGATGGAAAAATTGATTTTGGATATGAAATTTGTAATTTTTTAAAATATATTTATTTTGTATGCTTCAAAACCTATTTTACTTTATTATTTCAATCAAAAACTTTAAGTTTCATAGCACAGTAAAGAATATATATAATGTGAGTGTTTACATGAATTGTTTAATTTTAAGTAATGTTGTTTAATATTTTTAATTTTTTTTATCAAAACAGATATGACGTTGTTTATGCAAATATTTTTTTTTAATCTAAATTATTTGATAAAAATGTATTTATTTAATATTGTAAGATCTACAAAATTAAATTAAGTACTCATTTTAATAATTTTAATATTTAAGTAAATTTTATACAAAATATTTAAATTTATGTGACATTGTAGAACTCACAAAATGCATAATTTACTCTGCTAACCATTTAAAAATTATTTTAAATATGACTTTTAAAGTAACTATTACAAAAATTACTAATTTTAGCATATATATTTTTTTAAATAGGTTCTTTTTTCTATATTTTGTTTATAGCTTTGTTTTTATTAAAATGTAAAACAAACAACATCCTAAGAATATAGTATTTTATACGGCTCAATGCTCCTGCAGTATTAACGATTAACGGTGATCTTCATTTTGAAATGATTTAAAAATGTGTCAAGAAAATATTGATTTTTTTAGGATTTAATTTAAATATATTTAATGATAGATTGCCAATTGTCGTATGTGCTAAAATTGTTGATTTTTGTAATTTTGGGTGGTTTTAAAAAATGATAGTGTAAAAAAAATTATACTGCTTAAAAATTAAACTCTTAATTTTGTGCACCAAAATATGCTGAAGTTTATTTCGAATGGAAGAAAAAGAAAAAAAAAAAAAAAAAGCGGAAAAGAATTTTCAGATTGAAAGCAGAAACTCGTCATGCACGCATAAATGCAAACAACATTTGACGATAATTAAAAGGTGTCATACATAGTCAACAACGTGTTTTGAAATTGAAAGCGAGAAAATTCATCCGTGGGAAAGGTTACATTATTCTTGTCCATTCTGATGGAAAAAAAAAAATATGTGTGTGATGACTTTCCTTGACAAACTAGGTAGATACCATAGTGCGTCAAACAATAATTTTGCAAATAAGATTTTGTAGGTTTCAACTTTCAATTCCTTTCTTCTTTAAAGAAAAAAAAAAAAACACTTTCAATTCCTTTCTTGATTGCAATGTCCTATATTTATAGCAGTGTTTTAGGCTATGTTTGGATTTACGGAAAGATCCTAAGAATAAAATAGATTAAAATGAAATAAAATAAATTTTTATTTTATTTTATGATAAAATAAAATAAAATATTTATTCCATCTTATTCTTTTTAATTTGAGAAAAATGAAAATAAAAAATAAAATATGATAAAAATAAATTTTAATATTTTATTTTTATTTTAGCAATTTAAAACTATTGAAGATAATATAATTGTTATTTGTAGTTCCAATTAAAGATAAGATTCTATAATATTTTTGTTGGATAATAAGTCACTTTAGTCTCTAAAAGTGTATTATCAACATAAACAATTGAAGATAATATAATCACTATTTTTAGTTCCAATTAAAGATAGGATTCTAATTAAAGATAGGATTCTACAATATTTTTGTTGGATAAATACTCACTTTGGTCTTCAAAGGTGTAATTTATTGTCATTTAGATATATGAAAATATTAAAATTTTAAAAAGGTCTTCACACTTAGATATTTGAAAATATTAAAATTTTAAAAAGGTTTTTAAATACAATTTATGTATCACTTCAGTTTTATTACTTTCATTGAAGTAAACATCTTTGTATAGGTGACATGCATCTATTTACGAACCAATTAATGCTACACATATAAATTATACATGACAATCCAATGTGTATGTGACAATTGACATACATTTATTTACAAACCAATTAATGTTCTATGTGTAAATGACACATACATTTATTTACAAACCAATTAATGTTCCATGTGTAAATGACACGTAACAATCTAATGTAATGTATACGTGACAACTGACAATACACATATGGATGACAAGTAACAATCCAGTTAATGTTATTTTAGTCTCTAATAAAATTATCATGTGTATATCATTAACTATTCGTGTACACCATTAACTACCACGTAATGTGTCATATAGACATATGTGTTAACTTTAACGTAATTTTTTTAACAGCAAGATTAAAATGACAAACAAATTACATATTCAACAACAATGATGAATTACACTTTTGGATACTAAAATGGCTTTCTACCCTTCTTTCATTTGATTTTGGTTTAGATTTTTGATAAAATCAATTTCATAATCAATTTTAGAAAAAAAAAATAATTTCAGAAAAATTAATATTAAAGATATTAATATGTTAAAAATATATATATAGAAGAATTTTGTTTAACAATTTGAAGTGTAACTAAACTCGCCCATTAACAAAATAAAAAAAAAATAGCAGCCTTTGATTAAAATGTTAGTATGTCTAAGGGTTAAAAATGACTCCATTCACATCTAAAGTTAAAATATTTCACTTTTTTCAAAGTCAAGTTTACTCATTACAATTATTTTGTTATGAGAAAGTGGCAATTAAGATTCTAACATGTGGCATTCTCTGATTGGATAGAGAACCAAAATATATCTCCTGTTACTCAAATTGGTGGCCACATGGGCCCAGTGTTAGAATGCATGTGCTTCCAACAACGAAATCAATTTGCAATAATAATAGTAACAATTGTTTACAATGTATTTTCTAGTAAGGTGATCAGTGCTGCAAACCAGTAAACATCACAAGTCTTCATGATACAGACAGCTTTCACTTTTGTCCCCATGAAAACTACTTTTTTATTTCTATCATGTCATGCAATTGAAAACATTCAGGAAAATACTACGACGGAATTGCAATCAATTACACTTGTGATAACATCAAGAGAATGAAATGATGCGCTGATTAGCAGACATTTGTTTTTCTCAAGGGGTGCAGTACTAATGAAGTCTATAATTGGCTTTAAACAATCCTTTATTAAATTAAATTTGCTTAAGATAGCACTCATACTCATATGGTTCAATCCACAAAGATTTTTGGACCATGACAACAACATTCAATATCAAAAGCGAGTGGTGATCTGGGAAAATAAGGCCTTGAAGTCCTTTGTTGCTGAACCTGCTCCCTCAGGTTTGGATGCCAAGTCAAATGCCTTGAATTTAGACTCCTCAAAATTTAGTGCCTGTTAAACCAATTAAATGGCATCACAATCTCAGAGTTGAGCAGGGACTAAGAGTAGCTGAAGAAATTAAAATATGTTTGGATAAATTTTTTTATAAGTACAAACAAGAAAAGAAAATAAGAACGTAAAATATATTGAACTTCTCCATAAAATAAACTAAAATCAACTTATGTACTTTAGTTTTTAGAAATGTTAACTAAAAAGAACTTCTATGAAAGTGTACATAAGTTGATTTTAACTTATCTAAAAAATTCATTTCATTTTACCTTTTTTATTTTCTTCTCCAAGTTGGATTATTTTTTAAAGTGGAGAAATGTGTGGGGGAAGGGAGGGAGGGGCTTATGACCATCTAGTTATTAATAATAAAATAATATACCTGAATGCAGACTTCTGCAACATCAGATCTAGTTATGGTTCTAGTCTCAGTCTGGAGAAGCTCATCATCCTTCCCTACAATTAGTTCCCGAAGACCTCCATCTTTGTCTTGCAAACCACCAGCCCTGACTCAGCATAGAAAGTGAGAAAAGATGGAAAAGTTGAAAAGAAAGAAAAAGAAGGAAAAAAAACTCAGCACGTTCATAATAAAGCTCCTGACTCCAAACTATTTCTCTCAATAGCAATGTGAATATTGAAAACAAAGTTACCTCAAAATATAAAAATTATATTGAAGATATATGTAACTGTGTATTTAAATGTAATATTAATATGTACAAAACCAGAAGTGATTAAGTGTATATTGCACAGTATAAGACAATTAAATTTTGAATGAATTTCTAGTCAGATTGTTCCTGCACTTCAGATTCGAAGTCTCATTAGAAGCTTTAGACAAAGGTGCAGCTGGGATATTGAAAATAATATGGATTGGAATCACTGACATGATATAGTCAGTAAATGCAGCAGTAACTGTTAATCAAAAACTCGTACCCAAAATCCATGTGCATGTATTTTGTTAAATTTCAAACCATTCATGACAAAATCAATGCTTCACTTTACTGTCTATGTTGATGAAGAATCTTAGAGAAGCCTGTTTATGCTCTTTTGACTAGTGGGAAAGTTCCGACTGTTGTTGGGTATGGTCTTAGGTCAATCTTCATTAGATTGTATATCTTTTAGACTAATGAATTATCACATTTTTTGTGTAATTAGAGTGAACAAATTAGCATATAACATTTTTATACATCTAATTACTTCGTTTGTCGTCCATTAATACTATAAGGGTGAGTCGTCTTTTCCTCAACATCTATCTTGACTTCATTAGATCTTACGTGGATCTAACTCCTAAGGTGTATTGAGTTGTGTTGTTTTCTTGTCCTTCCAATTATTTTGATTGGCAAGTTTGTGATTGTCTATTTAGAATTTTTGACAACATATTGATCTATAGCAAAAACCTAGAAGAACATAGATAGCAGCAAATCTGAAGAAGTTCCTTTTTGTCATAGAAAGGTAACTTTCCTAGGCTATGTATATCTTGTGAAGGAATTAACATGGAGCCAACCAAGGTTCGGGCTATTATACTATGCGTTCCTCAATATTCCTTATGTGAAGCAATAATCAAAGCAGCACACAGTGAAGTCCTCGGGGGGCTAATTCGGGCAAAACAAGGCTGTTTTTGTTATTCAAGCAAAATTTTATTTGCGTAACATGATTTGTGATGTCTTACTTGTCACATTGCCAATGGTCGTTGTTGGTTTTTTTATGTAGAAAATATACTTTTAAAAAGATGTGTTATGTGGAAGAGCTTATTTCACTTTTATCATAGACTTTATATATAGAGCTAAAGGAAACATGAAATTCAAATAATATCATTATTGTAATCTTAAAAGCAAATTGATAACATCCTAAATCTAAATGATAAAACTAATATTCTTATCTTTATTAAAATAATATCATAAGAATATGAACATAACAAAAACTTCTAAAAACTAAATTATTTATTTTCAAATTATAGATATTTAAGCATGTATTTTTAAATTATTTATTTTATCTCAAAATACAAGTTTATACCCCCACTTCTAGTTCCTTTAGCACCATGGGAAGATGTTGGTATTGATTTCATGGTAGGATTGCCAAAAACTCAAAGCAACAAAAATTCAAATATGGTGTGAAATTTACGAATCAGTTTTAGCAAACTCTATGGAAGAAGCTTGGAACTACAATTCAGTTCTTCCCATCAGCCACAAACTAATAGGCAAACAAAGTAGTCACTTGAAGCGTGGATCATTTATTAAGATCACTTGTGATACTGCGAGAGAAATGTTGACAAAGGGGCCTTCAATTTCCACAGCAGAATTTCCTACAATTGGTCTCAAAGCAAGAAATTAAGTAAAAGTCCATATGGGTCGTATACCGACCTATTCTAATCCTATTAGCCTACTAGATTTAGCTCCTATTACAAATAATCATCCTTTAAGACGTGATACTAAAAAGAGAGGGAAAGTAATTCAATGCCTACACAAGGTTTGAGTTAATATTTTTCAAAATAAAAAGTATATGAAGAAAGATGATAGATTTTGGAAGCCAACAAGTTTCAATCAAGGAGATTTTGTTTAGATTCATCTTCAACAAGAACGATTTCCAAACGGCTAGTTTAGGCAGCTCAAGTCCAGAGCTGATGGCCCTTTTAGAGTTCAATATCTAAGACTTGTCTTCATATGAAGAAAAGATGAGCTCAACTTTTTCAACCAGGAGAGAATGATGGAGAATTCTAGAGCTGCATGTATAACATATTTGCCATGTTCTCTTTTGACCAGTCTTTGAATTCATTTGTCACATGTCTTTGGGAAAAAATAGTTTCTCATTCCCAAAGCTATAAGTGTGTAGTCAACAAAGAAGAATACAAAAAGGAGAAGATTATTAATTCTTAGAAGATGGTACTTGCAGTTGCACCACTCCTAGTATAAATAGGTACCTTTTTGATAGTTGTAAGCAGACAAATCTTGCAAATTGAGTTCTCTATCTTGACTCTGAACATCTTAGGTGGATTCCTAAGAATCATTGAGATGTGTTTCCTATCTGACATCAAATGTGTACACCGTGCTTCAAAAAATCTAATTCTAACCATAGTAGTCAATAGCAGATAGTGGCGCAGAGTGGCCACTTCTGAAATCGCTACAGCAGGATGACCGCTATTCTGTTTTTTTAATATGTATATGTATATAGTTTTTCTAATTTTTTACATATAGTTTGTATTATATAACAATATATGTACTTGTTTAATAATATTTTATATATTTATTTATTATATATATTTCTTCTTATTATATTTATCAATTGTTATTACTCTCATTTAATTTATTGTATTATATTGTTTTATTTAGTTGTTATTACTATTACTATTATTTAACTATTATATCATATATTTTTTAATATCAAATATTGTGTGTTATTTAGATTACTATTATTTAGTTTATTATATTGTATATTATGTTTGAAACAGTTTTTATATTTTTAATACTATTATACTTTATGGCATTATTATGCTGTAGTAATATAAACAGAATTATTACTCTTAGTGCCCAAGGCTAAGTTGTTACATGTTATATCTTATGTTTTAAATGAGAAAACAACAAAGCTATTGGACTTGGTCCAACAAATGAAAACAGACCAGAAAAAGAAACTAAAACCCTAAGATCCGACCCATAAGCTGCGGTTTTCCTGGAATGGCGCCGCAGTTTATGGGTCGGATCACAGCACGATTGACTACTATGATTCTAAGTAATATATATACTCTTGAAGAAGATACTTCTATTATTTGTTACTTAGGAAATTCTTGAAAAAAATATGCAAGGCACAAATTGAAAACTTGATCAATCAACAAAAACTCAAGATCATAGTTTGGTAACATCCATTTTTTACAATTAAACCTATCAATATTTCCTTTCGTTTTCAGAAAAACTAACACCAAATATTTTAAAAGTGTTCTGTCAAAACACCAACTATCAAGATAACATTTAAACATCAAAGCGTTGATTGTAAGTGTTGCTGGTGCAGTTTAGGTTACGAGGACTAAAAGTATCAACATTTTATTTAAAATACAATTTCAAGGAAAGGTCATGTAGTACTAGAAATGAGTTGAAGTAAGTGAAGCTAAATTTAACTCGGTTCAATTTGAGTTTGATATAAATTTGATTTGGTTTTTTAGCTTGAACTCAACTTTTGATTCAAGTTCACAAATAGTTCGGTTTAAGCTAATTAGCTTAATTCAATTTCAAATTATAAATTTATAATTATTTTATATACTTTTACTTTATTTTTTTATAAAAATAAGAATTGTTGTACCTTATAATTGTATATGGGATGCCAGAATCAGTAAGATATTGCTCAGCCTTCCTTTTCCAAACCTGCAATCAATACAAATACAACATTCTTTCTATCAGAGGAGGAATAATGGAAGGATGCAGGGGAAGAAAAAATACTATCCATTTACCAAACTTGCATTTTGCATTAAGATGACTTGCAAGCTCTAATCATATAAAGGCAATGGCAGAATGCTATGGAAGGAGGTAGTTTAGAAGTAAAGGAGAAAACATCACTAACCAATATATTCCCACTACCCAAGTTGTTCAAAGGATGGTTAAGGTCCGTTCCACCCATAGACCCTACCAACACAATGTGCTTCACTCCCGCAGCCTTAGCTGTTGATATATATATACAAAATAATTTCAAAATCACAAGCATGTGTAAATTCGTATTACAATCTATGATTAATAGAAAGAATAAATAGATTCTCACCAGCATCTATTTGATTTTTCTGCCCAATCCAGTCAATCTAATATGTAAAAAACATTAAAATATGAATAAAAAGGGGATAAATTCAAAAAACTACTTATGCATAATGCAGAAACTGTAATGGTACCTGTTCAGGATATGCACCATCATCAAAATAGAACTCTGGTCTTTGCCCTTTGGTTGGATCAAACCCAGGTTTTATCTGTGGCACCGCACTTGTGAGGATTATCAGAGCATCTATACCTTGAATTGCTGGAACAATACTTCCAGCATCTCTTACATCCCCAACAAAAACGTCATCCGCAGCACCAATGTTCTGTTTGCTTTCTTCTGTTCTAACCAGACCTCTAGCTACATATTGGTTTGGCCTCTCTTTTAATTTTTTATAAACTATTTGTCCTGAAAAGTTACACCAGTTCTTAGTTAGTAATAAAAACATAGTATCTATCCTATTTCAGCTACCACCAACAAACGCATATTTTTGAATTGAGCATTGCTTGATCAGAAAGATGATTGTATAACATTTTACATCAACCAACGATCTTAACCCCTTGAAACTAATATAACATAACAATTTATATGATGATTTAGAAGTTTGATACACTATCCTTAAGCAATCTGAATGGTGCATCAAGATCAAATCCAAATACTGTAACCCTCTTCTATTATGTAAACAAAACCTTTGGAAACTGATTTTTAGCATAGTATCATACATTTCCGTCAGCAAGCTGAAGGCTGAGTACTGTACAGTTTGTGTATATTTCCTACTTACTAGTTACTAGTGCAATTACTATACATATTTTTTCCACATTGTATCTTAATCTATAATTTAATGAAATACAGCAACAGTCAAACCATATCATGCATATCCCATACTCAACTTGCAGAATGCTTTTCTATTGGACAGACAAGGGATTCTTTAGTTTGAAAATATGTTCAGTTTTCACGATTAATTACAAAAATATTATCTTGGTTTTATTTTGTTTCCTGATTTTTAAAATTTATGTAAAGACAGTGAAAACAGAAAATAATAAATTTATTTTCATTATTCCCTACATAAATTTTAAAAAATAAGAAAATAAAGTGAAAGTAAGATGGAAAAAAAATGAAATGATTTCTCAAATCAAATCCATCGAAGTTTGTCTTCCGAAAGCCACTCCGTAAACAAAGGCCTATTAACAGAACCCGCAAAACTATATCAGCATCTTTCAGTTAATGAAAAGTTAGAAACATTAACCCTGAGTCAAAAATTCCCTATTCACCTAAATTAACAAAACCCACATTCCGGTCCAAATTTCTCTGTCTCTCTCTCTGCACAGTAAAAAAAAGAAAGAAAAGAAATTGAAGAAAAAACCCATCAAAACATAATACAGACAGTTAAACTCCACATTTTCCACTTCTCAAAAGAACCCCAAAACGTCATTTTCTGGTACAAATTCTCTCCAGACAAAGAAATTTAGTTTTTTGAGAAAAACCCATGAAAGCACAAACCAAAAAGACCTCACCTGTGCGACCCCCTGCTCCCGTAACAAGTACAGTACTCTTTGCAGAGTCCACCATGGCCACAACACTAAACCCTCTTCCCACCCTCTTCACACCCTGTTTGCTCCTCCTCGTAACTGCCAACAAACCCAACGAAGAAGAAAAAGAGAGAGAGTGGCGCCTTAATGAGGAACAAGAAACCGGTAAAGGAAGTGACGGTGACACCCCGCGATATTTATGGCAGTGGTTGGGTGCAGTGGCAGCGCAGACAACAAAAGGGACACGTGTCGCCATACCCATCACAGTAGTTCGCACATTTGCATGGTACCGCGGGTGCGAGAAGAAAAAACAATGCTGAAAAGTTTTCAACTCAACCAAGGACGTGACTTTTCACCTTCTTCACGTCAGCGAACTTATCTATGTTGGGTTATTAATCGGCGTCGCGGTCACTGCGGATACCAGACACTGCTGGGGTGGTTGTTAACGCCTCAGTTGTCGTTGCACTTTAATATGACTTTGAATGTTTGATGATGCTTTTTACGTTTAGATTTTTGTTAGATATCGGATTTTCTTATCCATTTACCTTATCTCGGACCATGACGTCACCATATCTGCAATTTGGTTCTATTTTTTATAACTTTTTATGTATTAAATTAAAAAAAAAATGCTAACAACTTACTCTAGCTACTGCTTAAGAAACCACTATCTCCGTTTTTAAATAATATTTTTTTTAGTTTTTTATATTTTTTAAAATAATTATTTTTTAATAATATTTTTAAATATAATTAAAAAAATTAATTAATATTTAAATAAAAAAATAACAAAAATAAATATATTTTTATTTAAATTTTTAATAATTAAATATTTTTTAATATATATATCATAACTTAAAAAAGTTGTTATTTTAAAATGGTGATAGTATGCCAACTTACAAATAGCTTGGAGGAGAGGGTATAGTTAATATTAGAGTTTACTTTAACCTTCTGAAAAATGTTGCTATTATACTCATCATTGTTTCAATTTAGTCAAGCCTTCCATGGTAATCATCGTTATGAGGGTCATATTTATTGGCAGCATCTACCTCTTTGTCTTAAAATAATTACCACCTTCGTTCTATTCTAAAATAATGATTTTAATTTTTTTATTTTAAAATAATGATTTTTTAATTTATTTAAATTAATTTTTCTAACAATACTCTTAAATATATTTTAAAATAATAATTAATACATATATTAAAAAAAGACATCAACCATAGAATATGTTTTATTATTGATAAAAAAAAGAAATAATTTATGACAAAAATAGTTGAACAACTAAATGTATTTTTATTAAATTTATATTAATTAAATGTTAATTAATCAATGTCATAATTTTAAAAGATTATTATTTTAGAATGGAAGAAATATAATTTTAGTATTAGAATTTTTTTTCAAAATAATTGATGTTCTCAATTTTTAATATAATATTAAAATATTTATTTTAATTTTATTTTTTAATAAATATTAT
>JAMLFT010005359.1:0-17706 GCA_026544285.1 Pachyrhizus erosus | reverse complement strand
AACATACATATTCAGACGGTAAGGACTTGTCACTGCTCCCCTTTAATTTCCACCTTACCAACTACAACAAGACAAAAAAAATAAAAAAAATAAAAAAAATCACCTACTCATTTACTGAAAATCCAAACCAAAGATTGACCTTTTACAAAAAAGCTAGCTAGCTAGCTACAGCCTCATAAAATAACTACTAGATTGAGACATGCACATGCACTTAACAGTAACCCCCTAACTAGTATAAAAACCCATCACTAGGTGGTGTGTTATTCAGCAACCAAAACATGGCTTCCTTAAGCTCCCTAGTTCTCATTCTATCCCCTCTAGTTCTTGCTGACTATCCCCCAGCAGAGAAACCAGTGTACAATCCCCCATTTTATAACCCACTGTGTACAAGCCACCACTGTATAACCCACCAGTTTACAAGCCACCTACAGTGTATAAGCCACCAGTAGTGTACAGGCCATCAACAGTGTACAATCCACCAGTGTATTCACCACCTGTTTACAAACCTCCATATGTGAAACCTCCTGTTTACACGTCACCATACGTGAAGCCACCTTACCCAAAGCTCCCTCCAGGCTCCAACTGAAGTATGTTAAGCGGTGTATAAATTAAGTGTATGCTAATAAGAGGTGTATCTACAACCATTGCCCTGCTTAAAATGTAGTTTAGTTTCCAAATTATGGCGTGGATTACACCTGTGTTTTGATCTTTTGTTTATAGTGCTATGCCCAAGATAAGAGTGTTATGGATATGCACCAATGTAAAAAGGAAAAAACAATGTGGTGTTTTGTATTCCAAATTATGAATAATATAGAACTTTAGGATTAATAGCTGGCTTGATTGATCATGTTATTAATCCTAAATTACTTTAAGATATTATGGTCAGCTTAAGTATAAATCCTAGATTCTTGTAGTACTATGGAGGTGCATGAAATTTACTGTGAGCAAGAGAGAGAAGGTCTCTATTTGGCATGGAAAATGACAAAAGTACAATTCGTTTTGAATAATATTAACAATGAGTGTAGTTAATCACTATTAAGTATTTTATTAATATTATTTAAACAATTTATAATGTTTAAATTATTTTTAAATAAACTTTTTAAGCATGGATCCATTTTCCAAACATATATTATGTACAAGTTTAAAAATACATGACGTTAAAAGTTTAATTTAAACAGTTATACTTATTTATGTAAAATATTAGAAAACTAATTTTCATTATAAGCAAAGAGATGCACGTTACTGATGTTAGCATCCATGATGTTATATAGGTGGACAATTTTGGGATGTATGATAAGCGTTACTCTGAGAATTTAATAACAACGATCTAAAATGTTTGATTTATAAGTTGCTTATTCAATTTATTTACTACTGAAGAATAATGGCTATCTCCCAAAGTTTTGAAAAATGAATAAAGATAAGAAAATTTATGGGGAGTACTAATTATCATCACTTGGAAATCATCCACTCCATGTTCATCTAGCATACATGGTTAATCACATATATAAACATGGTAAATTTTGTTTTACAAGTAATTAACTGCTATTAGATATTTTAATAAGATGAAGAATCATATTACTCCAAGAATAAATCTAAAAGTTACTCTACATCCTCATCATCATGATCTAATGGTTATAATGAATAATTAATTTTAATCATTAGATTTCAATAAAATAAATAGTGAGAATCAAGAGTAACTAAAGTTACTCTAAAATTAACTTGATCTCTTCTCTTTCAACAATCTCATAATAAAATTAATCACTTGTCAAACAAAATTAATCATTGTTACATGTTTCAATAACCCCACATATAAGACAAAATTAATCATATTTACCTGTACAATTAATTTCGTATGATGATTAATATCCCTATAATACCATTAACGACTCGTGAAATAAAATCAATCATATTTACACTTTTAGTTAATCATGTGTAATGGTTAAGAACCTCACAATATTATTAATAACTTGTAAGAAAAAATTAACCACAATTATATATTTCAGTAATCCCATGACACTACTAACCATATATCAATAATTGTATATAATTATGTTCATTTGTTTTTAACTATTAATGAGACAAAATTAATCATACTTTAATATGTAATTAATCAATATAATAATAAACAATTTCATGACAAAGTTAATCACTATTAAATATCTCCATAACTTTATAACTTTATTAATCATGTATTAATAAATTATATATAATTATATTTATTCATTTTGTTTTTGCTGACCATGGTATTGGTACAAAGTCTTTATTGTCGAAAGTAGTGACAAATCTTTGTTGAGGAATGTGAGCACACACAAGATGAGTATCCCCCTCCAACATAGTTTATTTCATAATTAAGGTTAGGATTTGAACCCTAGACCACTTTGATTAAAAGACATAAATTGTTACCACTTATATCAAAGTTAAGATAACAAAGAGAGGAAAAGACAAGTGTAAAGATGGTACGAGTTGAGATTTTCTTCATTTCATTTTCTCTTTATTCTAGAAACATCACCATCATTAGGAACTTATAGTACAATTGTGACAATTAAATCATAATTATAAAAAATGGGTAATGCGAAGAGTGAGATGGCAAGAAGAAACTTCAAAAGCAGGGCATCTGATGGTGAGATCACAACCTTTTTTTAATATTTCCTACCAATTTCATAGAGGCAGATGTGTGGAGAATATTCCAATGATGGGTGAAGGTTTGGGAGGTGTATATTGCAAAGAGAAGGGATAAATGAGGGCACAAATATTATTTTGTGACGTTTTGAATGTTCTAATTGTCAAAGCTCTAAAGAAACAATTAGACTCAATCTATATTGGTGACAAGAAGTTGAGGGTAAATATTCCGATGTGCAAGAAGAACTGACAAGGACCTAAATCACATACAAAAGGTGCACAACAATACATTACCAATGGAAGGATGGAATCCCATAGAAAAGGAAAAATGTGGAATGGAAGGGAGATAGTATGTTTGTGAATCCCACTAAAACTTTTGCATAAGCTGTAAGGCAATAGAAACAATGTTATACTTAGAAATGAAAGGATAAAGAAAGGAAATCTAATAGTAGTTAAGACAATCAATGGATGGGTCAAGAGATAAAGGTTGAATTGGCTTTAAAAGGATGGTTGGAACAAAGTTTGGTGGGAAGATTATTTGATTTAGCATTATTTGACAAAATACAAGAAGCGACTTTTATCCATAAGAAAAACAAAGCTAGATTTAGATACCTAGGAGACGATATGGTCCTTATTATAGGTATGAATGAAGATAAGGTTAAGACTTGAAGAGGGGGGATGAAAGATTCCTATCCATTTTTCATTCAATACAAAAATGGACCCCAAAATGTGTATCAAGGAATCATCTTATATGGATATGGTGCTACGGTGTTCATCTTAATATGTAAGGCATTGAATGTTTTTCACAACTTGTTGGTTTGTTTGAATCTCTTATAAAAGTAGATGAAGCCTTGCTTAGCTACAAGAAAGTAGATGTTGTCAACATCCTAACTAAAGTTGCCTCATTTTGGTTAATAGACTATCACACTAAAGTTAAGATTAATGGTTTTTGGTACAACATTAGAATGGTAAAGGAGTTTTTTTAGAAGACAGAACAATGGTTATGTTGGAGATGGAAAGATTCTAGGTCCTTGGGGGATATGTTAGAGCTAGAAAGGAGTATTGGATTGAAGATACTTTTATTAGAATCTAAATGCTATAATGATCTACATGATTTAGAAAGGATGAGGATGGAGGATCTATAAGAGGTATAAGGGGAACTATGGCAAGAATAAAAGGTAGAAGATACGAGTCTTTGTCCAATGGATAAATTTGAACCTAGACATCCAATAGATATTACTTAGCCAATAAGTCATTCAAATTTGAAAGACATTGAGGAGTGCATGAGGATAATAGGGAAATGTAGTGGTTACAAACATGCGTCAAGATTGTGATAGGCTTGAAGGATGAAATGGGGAAAATTCAATGGATAATAATAACTCCAACTTACTATTGCCAAAGGGGCTGAGAAAACAAAAAGAAGCTGAAAGGAAAAGGTAATGATCACAAAAATGAGGAGAAAGAAGTTAATGAGTTGGTTGAGCTATTGAAATGACTCGAAGTTAAGGGATGTGGGCCATTCTTGAGGCCAATTATGTCTTTTGTTGCAGGTAGGAATACAAGAAGTAGTTATTTGGATTTAGTCCAAAACAATAAAATGATGTAGGCCCATATCGACATTGTCATGGAACCACATAACAATTGTACCAGCGAGATGGCAAGGATGAATTCTATGTTACCTTAATATAGTGGCACCAAAGGAAAGGATAAGATCAAAAACATTGGTCATAGATGAGACCCAAAAGAAGCAACGATAGAGGAATCTAATAATTTGATAAGTAGGGATGGGTCGCACAAATGCAAGTTAGTAGGTGCTTTAAGAGGTATGTTTAGAAGCAGGTCAAAGGTGTTAACCAAATCTACCTCCAATTCTTCTATCCAAGAAATTTTAAGTCTATCATATCATGTAAATGTTATAAAGCAATGACATAAAGAGCTTAGGTTGTTTGCATTAGCGATGAGCAATATGCTTAATGATAATATTATCAAAAACTAAAACAACAGTTTTTTGGAAGAAAAAAGGTTAAGAGGAGGCTATATATCCATGGGAAATGGGGAAGAAATGAGGTGTCTCATAGTGAGTGTGACAAGCTAATGGTGAAAAAACTAGTGATGGAAGATAGGGGCAAAAGGGGCATTGAAAAGGTGGAAGCAAAGAAGAAAAAAGGTGGTTTAAATAATTATTCATGAAGTTACTCTTATGTAATGAACGTGGATTGGGTGATAAGGTAAAATAGAGGTATATTGGAAATATAGTGGTAAAGGAGGAGATTCAATTTTTACAAGAGACTAAGAAAGAAAAGATGGATAAATTTATATGTCAAGCCATTTGGGGAAAGGGGGGCAAGGGGAAGTAGTGTTGTGGAGTGGACTGAATATCCAATTATGGGTGTTGTAGGTGGTATACTATGTGTATGGAAATAGACTCTTATCTTAGAATATCATTTCATGGGTGGTGAATTTTTGGTGTGGATTGCATTTAGAAGGAAGGGGTACAAAAAATTGTGATAGTTAACATGTATGCTTCATGTGATGTAACTTAAAAGAGAAGACTTTGGGGAAAGATAATAGAAAAGAGACTGGCTTGGGATATTGAATTGTGGTGCCTTAAAGGCAACTTCAATTCGGTTAGATACTTATATAAGAGAAAAGATGTAGGAAGTAGTAAGGAGAATAATGGTGATAGTAATTTCTTTAACCAATTCATAGAAGATATAGAGTTAGAGGATATTTGGTCGATTGGTAAAGGTTTCTCTTTGTATAGACCAAATGGAACATGTAAAATTCAAATTGATAAGTTCTTAGTATTCAAGGAGTGGGTTATTAAATGGCCACAATGTCTACAAGTTATATTGGATAGAAGCATTTTCGATCATTGCCTTATTCTTTTGAAGAGTAGTGATATGGATTGGGCTCTTAAACCTTTCTCGGTTTTGGATTGTTGGTTTCGAGATAGGAGTTTTGTGGGGTTTATGGAAAATGAATGTAAAAAGATGAACATAGATGGTTGGGGCCTTTGTGTTAAAAAAGAAACTTAAATGCTTGAAGAAAAAGTTGAAGGAGTAGAATGTGAAGGTATTTAGGGACATAAGCAATGTGAGCAAAGAGATATTGAAGAAGTTGAACTTTTTAAATTTAAAGGAGGAAGTAGGAGGCTATTGGAGAATGAAGTGGAGATGAGAATTGAACTTCAAGATGCTTTTTGGAAGGTAGTTAGGAGGAATGAGTCTATTTTAAGACAAAAGGCAAGATCCAAGTGGTTGGTGGAAGGTGATAGCAACTCAAAATTCTTTAATTCTATGTAAATTGAAGAGGGAGGAATAACTTGATTAGAGACATTCACTTAGAGGGAAGGTGGGAAGAAAATCCTAAGAAGGTTAAAGGTGTAAAAAAATTCTTCCAAGAGAGATTTCATAACGATTTGACGAATAGACTAAAGCTAGATGGAGTCACCTTTACACAAACTTTATACGAAGATAGGAAGGGTCTTATAGCTTGTTTTGAGGAGGAGGGAATTAGGGCAATTGTGTGGGAGTGTGGTGGTTTGAAGAGTCTTGAGTTAAATGGTTTTAATTTCAATTATATCAAGTCTTTTAGAGCATTTTGAAAGATGACATTAAGAGATTTCTTGATGAATTCCACTCATATGGTATTTTACCTAAGGGATGTAATTCTTCATTCATTGCACATACACCCAAGATTGATGATCCATAAAACCTTGGAGATTATAGGCCTATATCTGTTGTGGGGTCCATGTACAAAATATTAACAAAAGTTCTTGCATCAAGATTGAAGGTGATTCTAAGGATCATTGATCTAAAGTAAAGTATGTTTCTAAAAGGGAGAAATATATTTCATAACATTCTTGTGGCCAATAAAGTAATGAGAAAGTAAAAATGAGGAAGAGGAAGTGCTTAGTATTTAAAGTTGATTATGAGAAAGCATATGAATTAGTGAATTGGGGTTTCTTGCTATATATGCTACATAGATTAGGTTTTTGTGCAAAGTGGACTGGTTGGACCCATCAATTCATATATCAATGTTGGTGAATAGGAGCCCAACAATGGAGTTTATATCCCAAAAAGGTCTTAGACAAGGAGACCCTTTGACACCTTTTTTGTTTAATTTTGTGGATGAAGGATTGAGTAGTCTTATGAGGGAGACAATGTCAAAGGATTTATTTCATGCTTTTAAGGTTGGGAAAGATATGATACACGTTTATCTTCTCCAATATGTCAATCATACATTTTTTCTTTGGAGATGCACACATTAACAATGTAATTCTTATTAAGAGTACGTTGAGGTGTTTTGAATTAGTAGGATGATAACTATGCCTTTTCCATATATTGGTTTTCCAATTAGTTCAAATCCAAGGAAGGAAAACACTTGGCATTATATTATTCATAAAATAAGAAAAATCTATCTTCTTGGAAGCATAAAATCATGTCCTTTGTAGCGAGAGTTTGCCTCATAAATTCGACATTATCATCTCTACCTTTATTCTTTATATCCTTCTTCAAAATGTCTAAATGTGTGATAAAAATGATAGTGAAATTGCAAAGGAACTTCTAATAGGGGAGTGAGGAAGGGAATAAAAAAGATAACTTGGATTAAGTAAGAGCATGTAAGTAGATCGAAATTTAAAGGAGGCCTTGGGGTAAAGGACTTAAGCATATTTAATTATTCTCTTCTTGATAAATGAAGGTAGTGCCTTTTTCAACAAGAAAAAATTTTGTGGAAGGAGATTGTTACATCCAAGTATGACAGGTGGAGAGGTCTTATAAGTGAGGATAGTCAATCATTTTCCTCTTGGTGGTGGAAGGATTTAAGGAAAGTTTGTGGTGGTGAAAGATGTTTTGACATAATGAGAGGACAACAACACAGTAATAATAAAGAACTTAATCATAAAGTAAATGCAGCAGAAATAGATCCCTTCAACTTGAAAGAATTCGTGAGGAGCAATAAAAAATAAAGTACAATAACAAATCACCACAATTACGTAAAAGATACCAAAGATTTTAACGTGCAGAAATCCTATCAAAACAAGGATAAAAAAAATCATGAGTCATCTAAACCAAATAAATAGTTCCACTATTATCAACAAGAGTACAAAAGAATCTCAACCAAGTACACAAAAGAGTGCTAACAGCTAGACAAATAACAAAGCCATAAAAATTACAAATAGAGAACCAAGAAGATGAATAAGCTCAAAGAATATAGCTACTATGGAAACTGGATATTTGATAACATACACCTTGTTTTAATTATCCAACCGCTCATAATGAAAAGCTAGATGCTATGAACCTTTTGTCATAATTTTAGCCCAAACAAACGGTGAACGAATATGAAGTTATGATTTATAGTGACTACTTTATGAGTGAGAGAAAATTACTTTCTTTTTTCTTCTCTCTCAGGCTGCTGTTGTTCTCACTTGTTAGAGACCTAACTGTCTCTCCTCTCTTTTCTCAAATCCATCTCCACTTAAATAAGTGAGAAACCTAGTGAGCTTCTCAATTTTAGGTCTTTCTCTACATAGGAAGGGAGTCCAATACCCAACATATCTTCCCCTCACGACTATGTGAAGATAATCGTTAAACTAACAATTGCACAACAAGTTTCAAACTTTTTTCTTGGTAATATTTTAGTCATTATATCAACACCATTATCATCGATATGAATTTTAATCAACTCCAATAGCTTAGCATCCAAAAAATCTCGTATCTAATGATACCTTACATCAATATGTTAGACCTTGATGGAAAGTTAGATTCTTACCAAGATGAATAACATTTTCACTATCAACAAATAATAAATATTTGTTCTACACAAAATTAAGCTCATGCAAGAACTTCACCCATAACAACTCCTTGCATGTTTCACTAATAACAATAAACTTTGCCTTTGTAGTAGACAATGTCACACATCTTTGTAGCTTTGACTGTCAAGCCACAACACCTCCTACAAATTTAATCAAATAGCTCGAAGTGGACTTTCTAAAATCAATATGTCTAGCCAAATCTGAATAAGAGTAGCCCACCAAAGTAGGCTCACCACCTTCAACGCAAAACTTCATATTAATAATACCATGAAGATACCTTAAAATTTATTTCCTAACATTTTAATGTTCTCTACTTGGGTTTGACAAGAATCTACTAACTGTACCAACAACATGTGTAATATTTGGTCTTGTACATCTCATTACATAGATCAAATTACCTACCACTGATGCATAAGAAACTTTCTTCTTATCTGACTTTTCAACTTCATTTGAAAGACTTGTTTTAGCACTCAATTCAAAATAAGTTGCAAGAGGAGTGTTCATTGTCTTAACGTTTTCTATTTGAAACCTCAAGAACACCCTTTTAACATAGTTTTCCTATGGCAACCAAAACATCTTTTTCTCTCTATCACGAATGATTCCTATACCAAGAATATGTTTAGCAGCTTCTATGTCATTCACGAAAAATGACTCCTCTAATTGCATCTTGAACTTGTCAATCATGAAAATATTTTTTCCAATAATAAACATGTCACCAACATAAAATAATAGGATAATGAAGCCATCATCATAAAACTTTTTAACAACAACACAATTGTTAGAAGTAGTCTTCTTGTAGTCTAGCTCACACATAAAATACTCAAACTTTTCCTTGCCTTTAACTTGAAAATCATCAAGTTGCTTCATGTAAATCTCTTCCTTTAAATCACCATGAAGGAAAACAAGTTTCATGTCCATTTTCTCTACATGCAAATCAAGAGCAGCAGTCAAACTCAAAATGACTCTAATGGACAACATCTTCACCACAGGTGAGAAAATCTCATGAAAATCATATTTTCTTTGGCCAAAGCCTTTTACTGCTAATTTAGATTTGTACCTTGGAGACACATAATTACTCTTACGTTTCACCCTAAACCCCACTTATTTTCTAAGGCCCTCTAGCCATTAAGCAACTTGATCAAATCATAAGTGTGATTATCATATAAGGATTTCATCTCATCTTGCATTGCATCTAATCGCTCTTATTTTTCTTAACTTTCCAAGGCATTTTCAAAACATTCAAGTTCTCCCCCATCAATCAAGGTCACATACTTGGATCTTCCATCCTTTGGAATATGAAAAAATGCCTTGCAATCGAAGACATGCAAATGACCATAGCTCACATTCTTGCCAAACCAAATTTTGTTTGGCATTTCACTATCGAGAACAATAGTAGGAATGAGATTAATAACATGCATTGTCTTGTATAGTGCATCACCCTAGAAATGTTTGGGTAACATAACATTTAAGAGCATACATCTCATCTCTGTAACAATGTCATGTTCATCCTCTTTATTAAACCATTCAATTGAGAAGTTTTAAGATGATTTTTCTCATGTGCAATACCTTGTTGCTTGCAATAGAAATAAAAAGGTTCATAATACTCACCACTATTATCAATATGAATGCATTTCAACTTCTTGTCTAACTATCTTTAAACCAAAGTATGAAATTGTTTGAACTTCTCAAGCACTTAGTCTTTTCTTTGCAAAGCATGGACCCATAGTTTTTTGAAACTATCATCAATAAAGGTAACAAAGTAAAGTGCACTACTAAAAGATTTTACCTTCAATAGAGCACAAACATTAGAATGCACCAATTCCAACAACTTTGACTTCCTTAAAGGATGATGTTTCTTGAAGGATACTTTAGTTTGCTTACCGACCATGCAATGAGAGCACTTTTCCAATTTTACACTTTTTAACCCTTAAGGAACATCCATTTTTGCTACACATTTCAACCCTTTTTCATTAATATAACTAAGTCTTTGATGCCACAAAGATGCCTACATTTCCATAATATTCACATTGCCTTTAACAACAAAAGCTTTTGTCAAATGCAATTTAGACGATTTCTCTCCTTTGACTACGACTAAGTTACCTTTTGTGAGTTTTCACTTTTCAAAATCCAAGTGATGATCACAACCACCATCATCAAGCATTTGTACAAAACTCAAATTAAAATGGATGTTAGGAGAATGTTTTACTCCTCTAAGTAATAATTTCATTCTCATGTTAGTTTGTAGGAAAACATTATGAACACCAATCACCTTAAATGCACCATCAATACTCATCTTCAACTCTCCAAAATCACTTGAATTGTAAGATGTGAAGAAATCCTTCCTTTGTGTAAAATATAGTGTAGCACCACTATCAAGTATCCACTTGCTCTAATATGATACAAGATTAATTGACTCATGGTGACAGAGAATAACAAGAACATCACAAGTAACTGTAATAACACCATAGCCATCATCATGATTCTTCTTTTTCTACTTATCCTTCTTGTATTTGTTCTCTTTTTTCCAAAGAAAGCAATTCTTCTATATGTGCCATGTTTTATAATAATAATAATAGTATTCCACATTCTTGTATCTAGACTTAGACTTACTCTTGTTCTTCTCTTTACCACCTTTTGGTTCCTTTTTCTAATTTCTTCCTCTATTTTCAATGATAAACACCTCAAACTAAAATAAAGAATCTTGTATCTTCTTTCTTGTCTTTTCATTAAGAGCACAACTCTTTGTTGTTTTCAAATAAACAACACTATTAGGGATTGATTTTTAATAGAAACTTGAAATATCTCCAAGACTTAGGTAAAGCGTTCAGTAGCCATAATCTCAAAACTTCATCAAATTTAATACTCATTCTTTATAGTTGATCTAGAAGCCCTTGAAATTCATTTAAGTGATGTGAAATGGAATAACTCTCCTTGTACCTCAAATTTATTAGACAATTTAACAAATACAATTTATTATTCCCTAACTTAGATGCACAAAAGGACTTAATCTTCTCCAACAAAGTTTTAGCACATGTCTCATTAGCAATGTGATACATTTCTTGTGAAGAACATGCTTGATTTTCCCAATCTATTCTATTCCTTGAACTTCAATCTTCAACAAACAAATTTAAGAAGAGGAATGGATATGTCACATGAATCTAAATTCATGATAAGTTGATGAAGTTTCATTATAAAGAGTGAATCCTTGATAAGGAACAAGAAAATCCCTCTTTAGAATTTAGAGAAATTTGGGCTACTCTCAAAATGAAAAGAAACTCAAAATTTTATTCATGAAATAATTGCCTTCTATAGTTGACTTTTAGAGTTATATATAGACTAGTACCTAAAGTCAAAATCTAAACTAAGGCTCAAATACAAAAATCAAATTTTATGCTAATTAGCCAAAATACAAGTCCAACAACTTACACTACTTGGCCCAAAATATAAGGTCCAATAAACTTATACTAGATAGTCAAGCCTCAAGGCTCAAACATTTGATGTTCACAGAATATGAGCTTGGGCCCAAAGGAAAGCCCAATGGGCTTAGGCCTAGATTGACCCAGATTTCCTTCTATGAATCTTCTAGCTTCAAATCCTCAAGATTCTCTTCCTTCTTAGATAGTTCTCTATTAGAGTGTGATTATAAACTTTGTCTTCTACAAATTATCGAATAAAACCACACATATGTTGATGTTTAAAACCTCAATCTTCATTAGGCATATAATCTGACTTCTGACTAGCAAAAACAAGAAAATGCATTTTCTTCACAAATAACAAGTCTTTCATCTTGTCCTTCCATAAGTGATAATTAGTGTCATCCAAAGCAACCATTATTGTATTGGTCTTCATCTTCAAGCAAGTCAAATAGTTTCAAACCAACAAAGACCTTTTATACCACTATGATGAGTGGACAACAACACAATAACAATAAAGAACTCAATCATAGAATAAATGCAGCAAAAATAAATCTCCTCAACTTGTAAGAATTTGTGAGGAAAAACAACAAATAAATAACATAACAAATCACCACAATCATGTAAGAGATATCAAAGATTTTAACATGGAAAAACTCATCTCAAAACATGGATAAAAACTCACAAATTATATAACCAAACAAATAACTCCACTATGGTAAAAAAAAATAGTACAAAAAAGTCTCAATAAAATACATAAAAGAATACTAACAGTCAAACAAACAATAAAGTCATAAATATTGAAAATAGAGAACCAAAAAGATAAAAAAAATTTCAAAGAATAAAGTTATTGTATGAACTAAATATTTCACAACTTAGATCTTATTTTAATCATCCAACTGTTTAGAATGAAGAATCATATGTTATAAACATGTTGTCAAAATTTTAAACCGACTCCAAGGTGAATGAATCTACAGTTGCTATTTTACAGTGACTGCTCTGAATATGAGCAGAAATGGTTTTCTCTCTTCTTCTCTCATATTGTTACTGTTTTTTCTTGTTTGAGACTTAATTGTCTCTCTTCTATTTTCTGAGATTTCTCTCCACTTTAATAAGTGAGAAACTTACTAGGTATTTTAATTTTAAATTTTTTTTTATATAGAAAGAGAACTCAATATACAACATGAGAATAAGTTAAAATAATAAGAAATTTTTGGGTTGATAATTAATGTATGAGTGAAATGTTTCCTAGGCTATTTTTGATATCGGAACAAAAATATGATCTCATCAAAGATCTTGGTCACTGGGAAGGTGACAACTAGCACTCGAATTTTAGGTGGCGATGAGATTGTTTTGAATGGGAAGTTCATCAATTGCAGCAATTGCAGCAACTGCAGTTCCTGTTAGCCGGGATACAAATCAAAAAGGATGAATAGGTTCTTGGAATTGGTCACGAGACAGTTATGGATCCATCACCGTTAGTTATGCTTATTTTAATCTGCATGACATAAGATCAAACACTCATGTTAGTGAAGTTATGTCCTTGTTGTGGAAAATCAACACTCCTCCTAAATCTCAACAGTCATGTTGGTTTAATGGATAGAGTTAACAGAACTGATGCAGTATTGGATCTCGTTTTTTGTTGGCTAGAAATGTGTTGGTTACTTTTTATTTATGACATCATTTGAGCATTAACAATGTGTAACCTTTTTTTCCTTGCTATGGTGTAATAGAAATAGACCTTTTCCATACGATATTGATACCTTTTATATGAGTTTTATTGCTGATAAAAATACTTTTGTCAAGGTTATATTTATTGCTAATAAATTTTTTATAACTATATTTATCCATATAGTTAATAATATTTTTTGGGTTACAAAAACTGAGTGAAGGATTATCATTAGTCATTTATGGGTTAGTTAAGTATTGAGTACCTACCCATGGTTACTCAATAGGTGGCGAAGATGTATTGTATGCAGAGTGAAATGTCTTGTTGTGAGAGATACATAATGTGTAATTAATTCATATCTCATATCTACTTGAGATATTTTTCATTTTCAGTTGCTTCAATAATAGGATTAGCTTATTTTAATTAGTTACAGTGGGGTAATATTCATGACAAGTGTGATTAACTGCAATAAATAGTTTAATTATAAAAAATTAATTACCTTCAATCTTGTAAATTAGTAATCTGACTAATATTTTAATATTTCACTCTAAATGATAAATATTTGTTTCTATAAAATTAAATTTAGAAAAATGCTAACGGATTTTCTAAATATACTAGTTAAATAATAAAAAAAATGAAAAGTTCTTTTTATTGGAAAGTATAATAATACACTCATCCATAATTTTCAATACAACTCTTTAATAAAAAATTTATATCTATTAATTCCATAATTAGTGTCCTTGGCAGGACCTAAATTTACACAAGATAAGTATTTTTAATATATAAATTATATTATAATAAAATTTATAAGAATTAATGTCTTTAACTATATAAATTATATTTTAAATTTACAATAAATAATATATACAGAGATAAAAGATTATTTTTATCCACTAATAATTTTTAAATAGAAATATTAATATTTAATTTACAGATGAGAATAAAAGATGATAAATTGAAAAAGATGAAAGTTAAAAAAACTAAATATATAGGTAAAATTTAAAAAAAAAATGAATTTTTATCTATAAAAATCAAATACTAGTATAAGAGAGTTTATAACAAGTCATATATACTACTTAACTAATTAATCTAGATCCCATTGATAAAAATTAATTTAAAATATTTGATAATTAATCAGTTATAAAATGTAAAATATACATTAAATAAAAAATAATTTAAAAATGTTTACTTGAGAGAATGTAAAAAATAGTAATTTTACTCTTAAAACTAACGTTGTTTATTTTGATTTATAGTATAAAAATATTGTAATTTGCCTTTTGTGTTTTGCTTTTTTATTTTTAGTTTATATTTGTCTTTGGTAGTTAACATGTCTTTATCATTTGATATGTGCTGTGGACAGATCAACGTTTTGACTTTTGTCATGCAAAGAATTCCATTGCTTTGTCACACATTAATGTAGGGAGAATAACTAGAAGATTGTCGATTATTACTTTCTTTTGATTTGCTTTTAGATAATAAGAAAAGGATAGTGATCAATGAATGCTATTTAACACCTCAAAATTAAAGAGATAAAAGAAAAAATATATAAATATAATAAATATTATGATATGATAAAAAAAAAATAGAAAAAAAAAATAGATCTTAATAAGGTGTTTATAACGACAAAGTGTGTATGTATATTTTTTATAAAAAAACAAATATCGATTCACTTTTTTACATGAAAATAATGAAGCATTTCTGCCCACTTTAATATTTCAATGGGGGTTTTAAGCTGATTACTTGATTGTAATGCTAAACCAAACATACACTATGCTGACAAGGCTTCCTTCGCATTTTGTCAAATTAGTTAATGTTTTAAATTAATTAATGCATCATGCAAATTTATAAACAAATATATAATAACGTAAAAACATATAACATTTAAACATAATTAAGTAATTTTGAATAATTTTAAAATAATTTTAATTAATAAAATATTATTTTAATGATAATCTATTGATATTTTATTAAGTTTAGTATTACTTGAAACTATAATTATTGACTAAAATAATTCAAAAATTGAAATTTGAATTTGAATGAACAATTAACTAAAAGAATGGCTTAATTCGATTAAAACCTTATACAACACATATGATAAAAATATATATAAAAAAACATGTAATTTTATACATCACATGAAAAGGAAAGATTAACATTCATACCATGAGAGTATATCACGATACCAAAAGTCTAGAAGACAATAGACTATTTTATTTTATTTTTAAACTTGGCTATTTGGAGTTCTAACTCTTTTTTATTTAATTTATTTTTCATTTTGATCTTTTATGTTTTATTTTTTTTCAATTCCTATTTATCAATTTTAGTAAAAAGCATCACAGTTAACAAAAAGAAATCATAATTTTTAATTAACCATCAAAATCTTTCTTAATTGAGAAATAAGACCAAATTATAAAAAGAAAAAAAAAAGATTAAAAGATCAATCCAAAATTGAAATTAAAATTAAAAGGATAAAGTATTAATTTTACCTATGTTTTTATCATTTATCATAAACGAAAGTTTAAGAGAATGGATAAAGAAAAATTAAATACATCTTGTAAAATGATTTTAATTGACAAACGATGGGTTTAAGTGATAATGAGCCCAAACTAGAAATTTAAATTTTGATTATTATGTATGAAAAATTTTGGTTGAGAAGGCTCAATCAATCTTTAAATGTTTTCAAATCTTTTGAAGAATATTAGTCTGAATGAATTACCAAAATAATCATTGCATACAAAAAAAAAATTGAAACCCTATAAATACCTTGAAACAATGGTCGTTAATAGAAGAAATTGTGGGACAAAATAATTCAAAGCTTGATAATTACTCGAGAGGTAATTATAATTAGTAGTATATTAAATATAATTATAACATACATATATACTAGATTTTAAACTTATATGATGCATGAGTTCACTTAAATTATATAATTTTTATATTTCTATTTAATATTTATATAAATATATTAATAAAATTAATTATTCAAATATTTAACAGTATATTAAATATGAATATATTAAAATTAAGAAAGATAATTAATTATATTTTTAATTAAAGAGATATTATCTCAAAAAATATTAATTTCATTAAATTTTGTTATTTATGCATGTAATAATAGTAATGTAATCCCTATATAAAATGTATAAATTAAAAAATATGTAACAAATATAAATTTATAATTATTTAAATTTAAATATTTTTTTTTTCATTGTGAATACTATGTTGTATTTCAATTTTATGTGTTTATAGTTAATAATTTTTAAATATAATTATTTTAAAAAATAAATTTTATGTTAAAATAATAGTTTTTTCATTTTAAAGATATTAGTCTTATTTATGTGATATTGTTGAAGTCTTAAATTAATTGATTTTATTAGAAGCAAATTGAATACTTTCAATTAGAGTTAGATAAACAAATAACTCATCTGTTTAAGTTTGTATTCATTTAAATTTGCACCGTAAATTAAACGAACTCTCTTTTTTGTAGCTAACCCCACCCGGCATAGTCTACGAATAAACAATAAGCTCGCAGCTCGTATTAAGATTTTTTTAAATATTAAAATTTAAACAAAATATGTAAATTCTCAATTTAAAATATTAATAATAAAATATTATTTTGTTTAAATATTAAAATTTAAACAAAATAATAAAAATAAATTCTCAATTTTTTCACTACATCTATAACATATCTAAATAAAAATATAAATAGTACAATCAACCATATAAAGAATTTAAATTAAAATACTTATCAAGTCTAAACTCAAATATGTGAATATAAATTTAAAATTACAAAATATCAAAATTATAAAAATTCACAGATTAAACGGAATGGATAAAATAAATTTTAGAGTCTGTATCCACAAAAGTTATGAATTATACTGACATTTATCTATTTACTCATCTCTACTTTCTATCAATGCATTAAGATTTATTTATTATTATATTATTATTATTTAATTATTTTAATAATTTGTTATATTTTAAAGTTATTAATCTATAATTGTTTCAAAAATTATTTTTATCTATAAAATTATTATGTTACACAAATTTTATTCCTTACAACTAATTGTTTTAAAAGAATTTTTTTATAATTAATCTAAATTTATAAAAATAAAAAATATATAACGTTAAAATTGACCTTAATATATAATTTTAAAATAACTCTATATATTATTTTTGTTATTGAT